>CATIWF010083897.1:0-23697 GCA_949630135.1 Balakata baccata
AAATATTAAAAAAAAATAAATTAATAAAAAATTTTATGTGAATCTCATTTTTATTATTTTATAATAATTATAATTATTAATAATAAATATAATATATTAAAATATTAATTGGATTTTTTAAATTAAAATTAATATAAATTATAAGAATAAAATATATTTAGAAGTGTTAAAATTTCACTGTGCAGCAACAGGATTCATAATTTACTATGTAGCAATAGGATTGGTAATTTGCAATCATCATTTAATTATATGGCATCCAACTACATAGATAGTGATGCTCGTGGCTCTTGAGAGCAGCATCATTCCCGATGTGGTCTTCAGCTGTGATGTTCAAAGAGAGGAGCAAAAAATAGGGGAAGATTGAAATGTAAACGGCGTAAATTTGTTAGATAATTACCGTAAAATATTAACCGTGCTTGACGTTCACTCGTTATTAAGCACTAAGGGCTCTCAACAGTGAAAAATGGAAGCTAAAGAGGAAGTTATTTCTGGTGAGCTATGCAGCATGAACACTTTACCAATACAGTGTGCCTCATTGGGTGGTTTTTGAAATTTTTTAAAAAATTAGAAACAAATTTATTTAATATATTTTTTCTTTCTAGAAAATATAAAATTTTTGCTTGAAACTAATCATTATTCAATAAATTTGATTGTATATAATTTTTATTCAACTTTATATAAAAATAATAATTTATACTAATATGTTTAAATTTAATTATTTATAAATTTATCTCTATATTCTTAATATTTATATATTTTTTCTACATATTTATTTCCTAATATTTTTATAAATATCATTTTCAGTATTGGCAGCAGTTCCCGGAAGAAAAATAGGGCTTTGATATAGACCCATGAACTTAGTCCAGTTAGGGATTTTTTTTTTTTTTTAATCCTATAGATAATTTGTTACCCATACTGTTTTCCTCCATCAAAACAATTTTTGTTTGCGCGTATGACATCCATGGTTGTTGGTAAATAATAATACTTATAACAGTTTAGTTATGCTTTTTTTCTTAAAAAAAAATAAAAGAGTTTTGTTATGCTTTTAAAAGATGAAATTTGTAAACGCATCTATGATCTATCCATCATTCGAAAATTAGTTTTTTTTTTTTTTCCAATGAGATATTTCCTGTACCCAATAGCCTTTGCCACATGGACTAAGGAATGGGATTCTTATAGGCAATTTTTATATCCTCCACTCTGGTCTATGCAGTATTATAGACCAAGGGATCTAGATATGTATGAAATTCAAACAAAGTACGGCAATTTTTTTTATGAAAAAAAATCTCAATAGACGACATTAATGTAAAATGCAGTAAAATGTTTATTAGTTTTTGAAATAGGTTGATTGTAACAAACTGTAGCTTTATTAGTAGTGTAGTAAAACTTCATTAATTTATTAGTAAGTGTTGATTTTATTTTACACTATAGGTTCATTACTTTATAAAAAGAGATTCATTTTTTACAAGCTATTGGTTCATTAGTCTTATACTAGGTTCATTAGCAATTAAGTAAAAGATTCACTACTTTATTCACAAAGGTTCATATGTTATAAACTTTGTGTTCGTTAGGAATGAAGTAATAGTTCATTACTTTATTAATAAATGTTTATTTATTAACTGTAGGTTCATTACATATAAACCATAGCTTCGTCTAGTTTTTGTAATTTTGTTTGTTTCTTTGTTCAATGATTTACATTCATTACTCAATTAATAAAAGTTTATTAGTTAATAAGCAAATGTTCATTGTTTATAAACTATAAGTTCAAACTCAAATACTCATTTTCATTACTTATTTTATACATGAATCAGGGTAAAGACAAAAAATGATAAGAAATAGAAATATTGAAACATCTGATAACATCACTCTAATAGAAATGTTGGAAATGATGAAACAAAGTGCAACACAACAGGCAAAAGTAGCTGCTCCTACTGAGCAAACAGTAGCACCTCAAATAAATATACATAAATACTACAAAAGAAAGTCAAAGTTCCAAAAAAGATAAGTTGGTACTGGTTCTTCCACTCCTGTAGCTGAACAAACAATTGGACAAAAGAGAAAAGAAATAGAAGTCACTGCTGTTAATACTGCTGCTGCTGCTGCTTACTACTACTACTACTAATTGCTTGATCCAACTAACTTATGATTGTGATCTTTTTCATGTTGAGTCACAGTTCAAACTCCATTTCAATCCATATCAAACTATATAAAAGCTTTACAACCACATCGAACATCAAGCTTTGCATAACACTGATTTATTTTTGCTATCTTTTCTTTCTCTCCAGCCTTTGAGCAAAAAATATTTTCATCGACATTGTTTTGCTGCCAACTTTATACATTTGCTTACTCTTCCTAACACTAAAACACATTCTAAAAGCATAATCATTATATAAAGCATATGCCTCTTCAGCAGACTTCACAGATACACCCAACAAATCATTACAACCAGAAGCAGCTACATTAGAATTATTATATGAAAAAACATAAATAAAAATCATAAACAAAAAAACATAATGAACCTACAACATATTTAAAATGAACCTATATGTTACAACAAATCAACCTCTATGTTTAAAGTAATGAACCTGTAATTTAACTAATGAACCAACACTAAAAACCAAAACCTTTATTAATAAGCTAGTTAGCATATTCCTAATGAACCTATACTGAACTCAGAATCAACCTATCCATCACAACAAATAAACCTTTATATTATCACTATTGAACCTTACTTTTATTTTAAATGAACATTTTCATTATTGCTAGTGAACTTTTAATAATAAAATAATGAATCTTTAATTTATGCCAAATGAACCTTTTACATTATCACTAATAAACTTTTACATATTAAAACTAATGAAATTCTACACACTGAACCAGTCAATATTAGATCAACTTTATAAAATTATTATACACAACAACAGCAGCAAAAACTACAAAAGAATCACAATAACAAATCTTATTTGCACCAAATATAAACAACAACCTAAAACAACTACGTAAACCAACATAAACAGCAAAATTTCAAACTAAGAATCACAGCAAAATTTACCTGTATTCAAAGAAGAAGCCGCAATCAAGCTTTCGCAATCTATATTCATAGAATCCTATTCGCACTAAATCAAAATACAACAACAAATCAACACAAATCCAAAATCACACCAGAAGCAAACAATATCCAAAATCGCAACACCTAACTTTATCACGCTAAAATCCAAAATCACAACACCAAAAGCCAAAATTGCATAAAAAAAGGAAGACAATCGATAAAATGAAAAACAAACAATAACCTAAGTCCAAACACCAAAAGTCGCACAAAAAAACAAAGGAAACAAATATAATAGGAAGAAAACCATAACAAGAAAATGGACTTATTTGCCGTTAATTTCAAAAAATTAAAACACTTATTCACATGTATAATCTAAGTCATATGTCCATGAAGCATCTTAGACCCAAATTCATAATATAATTTGCAGCTAATAGGAGCCTGACCCTCCTAAGCCTAAAAAAAATTATATATATATATGAGTTTAATTTAAATATTAAAAAAATTAATAAAATTCTTTAAAAATATTTTTTTTTTACCCCTCCAATTCTAAATAAAATTTCTCTTTTACCTTTCCAAACAACTAATTCTAGTTTCGTCCTTCTTCGCCACTTATCCATTATGTAATGAAGGTCCATAGTCTTGCCATTGCTTAAAGTGGCTATTATCATCACAAGATAGAGCTATTAAGCCTTAGTGTCAAACATAATTGATGAGCTGAGCTATGATCCAAAACGAAGTAAAGAATTATTATGGATATAGTTTATTTGACATGTATTTCTGTCTCTCTCTCTCTCAAAACTTCTGTATTTTATTATTTCTCTCTAAAATTTGTTTTTATCTCCTTTTTCCTTTCCTTTTCTCAAGAATCCATGACAATGCTACTACGAGACTAGTCCTTATTATTACCTTCACACAAGTGAAGATACTTCATTAGTACTAGTTCTATCTAGATCGAGTGTCATAGTATGAAATTGCCTCTTTTTTTTTCCCCAGAAAAATTGCCTCTCAATAATAAGCTTCAATTTCTAGAGGGCACCGTGATCATTAATGTTCAAATTGGTAATGATGTATTTTTTATCAGAAGCTTCTTAAATCTCAACATTTCATGACAAGCTGGTTATATGCATTCTATTTACATCCAAAAAGTTTAAGACAGTTTATAGATACAATAGATTACAGAGGCTAAGAAATTTAGGATAAGTAATTATAAAAGTGCGAAAACAGAAGATAAAGGTTATCAATACATTACTAGACATATACAAAGAACAAAAAGAATGAAGCTCTCCCTATTGTAGCTGTAGCAGCAGAGTTCAAAAGTGAAGTGATACAGCTGATTCCCTTTTCAGCTGTTCCTCCCATTTTCGCATTGAAATTGGTTTTTTTTTCATGTGTAAGGTATTAGTTTTATCCAAGACAGACGGGTTCTGTGTTCGAGGTGCACTTTTGCTTTTCTCTAAATAAAAAAACTAATGATCGTATCTCAACTAAAGTGAATTTTCCTGCTCACGACGGCCTGCAAAACCACAACCAACATCATCAGCATAACAAAAATATAAATTACACAAATCATATCTATATCTAAAGCAAAAGACCAAGTCAAAACAGTTAATATATAAACTCTGCTATCCACCACAATTTCTAAAGGTTATACTCATGCCAAACCTACAACATTTTAATTCTTCTTGTTTGCTTTTCTAAATCTGGTTCTAAAGAAGATGGACCAAGTTGACCTGGAGACATGCATCTACAAGGAAAAGTGCACATGTAAGGAGAAGGTTGAACTTGTCTAGTGGCAAAAGAAACTTGAGAGAGCTTGGGGGAGAAGGAGAAAAGTGGGGAAACCTTTCATCCCAAGTGTAGGAATCTCTATCATCATCATACGCAGCACTTATTTGCTCCGCAGAAGCCTATTTGGAGAAAATTGGAGAAAGTTGAACAAGAAGAGGCTGAGAGTTCATGAATTTTAAAATAATTGCATTGCTTCTTTTTGAGCACATCATTTGGTATATATTATCAAATGTTTTTTCCGAGTCTGCTGTCTTAGCAAAACCAATTTAAGCTATCTTTCATATTCAATTTGAAGATTTCATTCAGGCTGAGAGAGGATTTTAAGTTCAGGATACCCTTATTTTTGGAGGGCAAACAAAAAGAGCGAGGAGAGGAGAGAATGTCATTGCTTTGGCATCTTGAATGAATGTGATATACCAACTTTTCCCAGCAAAGATGCCATTTTCTTTTTAGTTTAATCTAAAATGGCAACATTAAGATCCGAAGAGCAGAAACCCACCTTTGAACTAAAAGATCATGCTATGACACAACAAAGAGTAAACTACCAACAAATGCATAACAAACTGTGTAATTGCAACAATAAATATGTTCATTGCAGGATGCCATTATTTTACAAACATTCACGGTTTGTCAAACTCACCAAACTTTGAGTCCCACCAATCGACCTGTTCTGCCTAGGCTCTGAGGGTTGTGATCTCTGGGCTCGACCAAATGTTCTCTGGATGAAGTCCTGTATGTGATTATAAATGCTGTATACCACAACATCATATGCACATGATAAGAAAGATTGCTTAGTTAAAAAATCATGTTCGTAGAGTAGAAGAACAAAAGATAGAATACTAGAACCTCAATTAAACTTAAAATGACAAAACATCCTGTTATCGAATTTTCTTGTTAAAATATGCCAACCATACATATGTTAAACACACACAACCAAGACTGCAAAAACAGTTACCCCTCTGATCTCAAAAAGATAGGCTCACTTTTATTTTTACATATATTAAGAAAATTAAATTAATTTTATTAGAACTATACATGTTTACTAATATACTCCTACATTAATTAAAGGCATATTGAAAAACTAAGAAATAATAATTCATATTTGTTGATAAAAAGGCACATTAAATAAGAGCATAATAGCAAGTAACTAATCAACTATATTTTCAAAAAAGGAAATGAACTAGAATTTGGGATAGACAAAAAGGAAAGTAGGTCTATTTTCTTGGGATGGAAGGAGTATAAGAGATCATGTGTTACTTTCAGCAACTGCTCACACTTGCCAAGAGGAGAAACAAGAGACGTATTAATTCAAGAAGCAGGCATAATGTGTTGAAACTGATGTAAACATTACCTGAGACGATGCCTATTGCAAGCTGTGAAGGCGGCAACGAAACCATAAAGTATACTCTTCAAAGCACGAAAAACCTGAAAGCATAAGGTGATCAATAAGACTCACTTTTTAGCAGTGATGCACTATATGCAACTGTATAAATGCCTTCCAACCTGAGAGAAAAGATCCTTCCAAAGTGACTGCCATACAGAAGTTTCAGTTGGCACAGATGGTGAAGAAAGCTGGAATATGGTACTTGCAAACCGCAAAATATCTCCAATCAAGTATATTATGGAGGTGCAAATAAAAGCTAAAAAATTGGCTGCTGCAAGCACTAATCGGACAGGAGTATAAAGTATTTCCCAAAGGATCCAAAACAGTGGATATAAAATTAAAGTTGCTGAAAAAAAAAGTAAAAATATTATCAGATTTTGTTAGTTGTATGGTTAAATAGAAATTTGCTTACAGAATTTTATTTAATTTAAAAAAAAAATGATTACTTACCAATGGTCCAGATCATCGAGATGATGAGCCACAGGGGCCACAGAATAACTTGTATTAAATCTAGAACTACATTGCAAAAAGATCCAGTCACAACCCAAATCACTTCAATGCCCACGTTCCACATTGGAAGTAGAAAGTAACAAAGCTCCATGAGTGGTTCAGCTAATGGTTGTGTGAAAAAAGAAAAGAACGACCGAGTGGTACGTGTGACTGTTAGAAACCATGTAATAGCCTTCTGAAAGTTATGCAGAAATAGCATTGTTCCTAAATACTTTATCCTTGATACCATATCCCAAGTCTCTATCCAATCAAAAAGTGGTCCACACAATGAAGATGCAGTCGCCTTAAGAACAGGCACATTTTTGTATAGATCATAAAATCCAATGACAACAGTGACAACTGATATCATTACATATAAAGCTCTAGCCAGAGGGCACATCCAGGGCCGATAAAGATGGCAAAAAACTGGATATGACTGAAGAAAGATAACCCATGATGGAAGTCCAGCCTCGAGTAAAGTAAGTAACCTCAAGTCAGACATTATTATTTCCCTCAATTTAAATGGAAAATCATGATCATTGAACCTAAACAGAATCAAAACATCTCGGTACTTCTTAGCTTCAATTGCGCCTTCACGATCATTGATATATGTCTCTGAGTTGTCTGACAATTCTTCAATTCCTCCCAGTGTTTCCTCAGAATAAAAATCATTGTCAACTCCAGTGCTCTTGGATGTAGTAACCCCACTTCTCTTATAAGTTTCAACGGAAAGTGGCATGTGTGGATCACAAGTTATATTTTCCGCAATCCCAGGATATTTACAAAAATTGCCACCAGGGCAGCATAATTCATACCCAGGACTTTTATTACAGATAGTATCCTCATCATCAATGGAGAGAACCCTTGAGAAGTTTTCTTCAGCATCATAAAAGATCTCACCTAAAAATTTTGGAAGTAATGTGAAGTATAATCAATATCATATCATTTAGTCCGAAAGAAAAAATGAAATTTTCAGCATGCATCATAAATCATAGTGATTATGTATTATGAAGCAAAGCAGTTTAGAATGGAAAATCATAAGCTGGTACAGTAAGCAAATAGTTTCTCCACCTAGGATTTCCCAATACAAGTTATAGCAGAAGTAAGAGGATACCTATAGCAGAATCTAGATAGTCTTTCAAGTGTAGCTGCTCGGAAGGTGTCCCCGAGAACCACCAAGAGATACAACTGGCAGCTTGCTCTATACTATCAAACTCCCATCTCTGCATAAGTTTGGTCTCGATAGCCAGAGACGTGTCTGTCTGCACTTGACATGGAAACTATTTAGCAAACTAATGTTTATTATAGCTGCAAATGAAAAGGATGGGCATTTGAAAGGGGTAAATACCTGAAGCTCATTTAAGTAGTTAATACCTCGAACATTGGTCCATATAACTTCGAAGACAATAAAACCATAAAGGGTCCTGTGTAGCTCACTGCTTAAAAACAAAGAATTTCGTAATTTCTTGACAGGTAGCAAACCGCTTTTTCGAGATAAATTTGCAGCCTCAATCAGTGAGAACCATCTCTCGTACTTCTTTGATTTACTAGGATTGGAATCAGAAGAGGGATCCTTTCCCTCTTTTCTCCTCTTCTGTGCCTTAGTATTTGCAAAAGGAGATAACCTAGACTGCAGATTAAGAATAAGAACAATATTACTCTGGGATGATAATTAAGGAACTTGAAAATGTACATTACTCTTGCAAGCACATATAAAAATCCTTAACAACCTTAGTGACCATTAACTGCCACAAGTGTGCTGGCCGTGAACCAAGGTCCCTCAACCATGGTCGATTATCCACCAAGATATATAATTTATTACTTTCAAGTGCCAAGAAAAGGCTAAGATCTGAAAGATAAGCCTGCAAGTCCCTGGAATGACAGTCGGTTCAAGAGCAGAAAAGTCAGCTCACATTCTTATAAAGTAATAAACATTTCCCCACTATTTAACACTACAACATGCAACATCAACCAGTACATACAGCAAATTTTGATTTTTAGTTATTGATTCTTTTGTCATAAAAAGTAATTATACAAGCCAGTAAAAGATCCAAATATGCTCCAACGATACTGGACATTAAGTCTTAGGTATCTAAAACTTGCAAGTTAATATAGCAATATCAAAAGTTTGTGCGTATGGTTTAACTCAGCAATAGGATAAATATAAGTTGAAATGAAATGAGACATGAAAAAATATCCTAGAAAATAAATGTAAACTAGCTTGAACAACATTACTATGTATTCTACAACACATCCTTTTAACAGGCGAAAGAAGGGCACATCATCCAGCAAAGACAATGATATCATTAGTCCACTCTCTTATCCTTCCTTTTATAGAGATCCATCGGGGAAAATCAAATTGCCAAAAGTTTCATCTTTCAATTTCATTATAAATGTTGTGCATCAAAAAAATTAAATGGCGCAAAAAAAAACCCACATTTTCTATACTGATTCATTCATCTGCAGCTATTAAGATACCAGGTCGTTAATAGCAAGAAACCAGACTATGACAAACAAAAGTGAATCTGTTTTCCAGAAATTTGTAAGTTAGTTTCTCCTCCAACTCACACTACCTAACGAGAAAATAAAGCACAAACTATGATCGTGCTTCATCATAACCCGACAAAATAAACATATATGCATTGGTAATTCACACTTTTTGGGAAAAATAAAGGAATAACTTAATTAAATTAATCATTGGTAATAATGCTCTGATCAAAACCAAATATCAATACCAAGTCAAACCCTTTCGATCAACCAATTCAAGTAAAGCTCACGATGTCTTTGTTTCAAAATTAAATAATTAGATCGAGGGAAACGAAATACAATTAACAATTGGACAAATTAAAGAAAAACTTAAATTATTGGGAAAATAATAAGGATTAGAGAGAGGAAGCAGAAGAGAAGTAGTAAAATGCAAATTCCAGAAACAAAGACCTCAAGCCATTAAGCAGAAAAATGCAAAGAAATTCAACTTACAGTGCCTATTTGTATTAAACCAAGAAAAACAAACACAGAAACTTTATGATCATATATAGTAACTGAAAGCAAAGAAAAGATACGCACCCAATTTGAAGACTGGTTAAAGGGAAAACGCATTTGTCATTATCACCTTTCCCCATGAAAATCACTCTTTAAGCCGCAGTAGAATTTCAAATTACCTCCAAAATCACCGGTATTCACTAATTAATTATTCCACAAACAAACAAAAAGGAATGCAAATTAGCCTCCACAATTAATTATTCGTAAGAAATCCTAAATTCATACATCAGAGAAACAAAAATGAGAAAACCTTGTAAAGGGCGATTCCATGATAGCGGAAGAAGAAGAATGAGAAGAAGAGAGGAAGAAAAGAAACAAACACCGCCGAACTTCATATCATAACAGCAAAACGGCAAGCAATCCACGCTGGAAAGATGAAGGGCACGGGATCAAAAAAAAAACACGCAAATCGAAACAAATGAAAAACAATCACGACAACAGGAAGAGGGGGAAGTTAAATGCGAAACAGAAAAAAACCTTTATTTCTCTGAATTATACATTAATATTGATATTGATTCTTTGATTGATAAGTAAGAATAAGGTTCTGTTTCTTGCTTTGCTTGGCTCAAAAGGCGTGAAGGAAAGTAAAGTTGGACACGTCTATGACGCGTCCCTGCCATTGAAGGAGAAGAGAAGGTCATTCAATTCAGGAGCCAAGAGGCTATCTATATATACAGAGAACGATGAGGGTAAAATGGTAAATAAGTACTTAGAGTTGTAGTTGTCCGAGTCGTTGTAATTTCTCATCACTCATAGCGGAGCGGAGAAGAAAGCAGAAATTTCTCAAAGAATGCACAGAGGAAGCGAAGGTAATGGAAACAGAGAGAGATAAAAACAAACCCGAGATAGGCGCGTGACGCGTCGATATAAATTTGCGGTGCTCTTGATGCTTACGTCTATTCTATGCAAATATCAGATTAGTGTGTAAATAATTAATGTCAAGATGCACAATTTTATGGGATAATGATTATCTTTTTGTTTAATTTTTAAATTGATGAGTAATATCTTCAGATTTTCTTAGGGTTGAAATAAATATGATTAAATGGATGCATGTAAAAAGAAACAATCGCTTTTTTTTATTATTTTGTTTAACAAATTATTTTTTGGATAATAATTTAATTATTTATTTAAATGGCATAATTATATAATGGTATTTGGGATAACGTAGATACAGTTTAATTAGAAATTTTGAATTTAAATTTTATATATGCATTTATCTTATATACTCTTAAAATAAGTGATTTAATGGTTTTAGAATTCTTACTCAGCACGATTTAAATTAATCGAACTAACTCCGAATAAAAAAAAACATATTATCAAACATTTTTTTAATTATTTAAATCATAAACTAATACTATTATATAAAAGCTAAATCACAAAAAAATTCTGAATTTTATATTTTATTATAATTATGGCTAATTCTTTAAAAATTTGAATTTAATTATATATACTTCAAATTATGTAACATATTTTATTGTCAGTGATATGGAAAAACATTAAAAATATAAAACAATGATATAGAAAATACGGTAGAGTTGATGTAGAAAAAATTGTCACCTGAGTATATAAACAAAAATGGCGTTATTTTGCACATTAAATTATTTTTCTCATCTAAACTAAAACGGTATTGTTTAACTAAAAAAGAAACGAATCATATTATAACGGAATCTATTTTAAAAAAATAGCAATTTTGAAAAGGATATTTAAAGATCTTCAATAAACATAGTTTTTAAAGCATTGCTGTTTTGATTTTTATACTCGCACAGTAATTTTTTCCATATAAATTTTAGTGTATATTTTACATCATTGTTTTATATTTTTAATATTTTTTCACGTTATTGTTATGCAAGCTTTGAATAGTATCCAGTCTATCTGATATAAAATTTGTTATAAAATCTAAAATATATATAATTAAAATAAAATTTCCAAAAAATTGACTGTAACTGTAATAAATGCAAAACTTTGTTTTTTGTTAATTTATCCTTATATAAGCATAATTGCTTAGCACCTTTTGAAAAAAATGTGATTTTCATGATATTAATACACTGAATTACAGAAGTTGGTCATATCCTTCTTTTTTTTTTTTGGGGTAGATGAAGTTGGTCAAATATATCCTTAATTGCAAAGCATACACTAACTAAGCGTATGATTAAAGAACAAACAACGTAATTACATATAATGTCTCCTTAAAGAAGTCAACATCTTATATCATCATTTTAGTCCCGTTGACATTTTACTTCTCCACCATGTTAAGGCTTCACTATTTCTTTTTTTTTTTTTTAATTCAGCAACTAAAGTCACACCTTATCGAATAGAATTTCAAAATAATATATATTTTATATCTGTATATTTAAGAGTTGGAAGAGTTCTATATTAATTTATTCGCATTAATTTAATATATATATTGAATTTGATTCTTATTTAGTACATAATTATTATTGTAATTATCCATATAGTTAGATAAATCTCGTGATTTTATTACTTATTGATTTTAAACAATTTCTTATAAACTGTGTCTTGTAACGGTGCAAGACTCGGGCAAGTCTCCAAAGGCTGCAATATATAGAATTATAGCAAAAATACAGAACATGGATAAGATGAGATGCCTATGCACGCGGGTGGGGGGCCAGTGAACTACTTTGGGATTTTGATTAATGAATGGTGGCTCACCTGGGTCCCACACCGGCATAGGAAATTCAATTTGAAACCCACAATTTGGACGCATCTGAGCCGAACAATCGAAAGTAGGATTTTAAATAAGGGTTTTAACGAATTGGTATTACAATTGGTAGAACGGTATCGGAATACATTTATTGTATTGTCCATTGGCAAAATTTTTTTAACAATAATTAACAAAATTAGTTAAATTAACAAAAAAATAGATAACAAAGTTGAATATACAGTATATGAAATTAATAAATATATATATAAATATTATTTTTATTTAGAAATTGTAAATTGTATAATAATTTTTTAATATAGACATAAACCAACTTCATTATAAAATAATATTTTAATTTTTTACTATAAAAGATATTTTTATTAAATATGAAGGGAAAAATTACTTTTCTCATATAAAAGTGACAGAAAAAACTATATCTAAAACTAAACTAAAAATTAAAATTATAAAATTACATATAATACAAATTTATATAATCATCACCAAAAAGAGTGTCGTAGATAGTGATGTCAGTGGATATGGATTTCGCTAGTATCCGCTTAATCCGAATATGTTTAAACTCTAATAGATAATTTTGGGAGTAGTATGAATAGAGATCATTCGGTACCCACTATCCGATTATATATATATATATAAGATTTATTTTATTATAATTTATTGAATGTAATGATATAATTAATTATTTTTTATGTGTTGTTAAATTAAAAAAATAATGGAATTTGAAAATTTGAAATATAATTTTTCTATAAAAAATATTTAAATTTTATCATTTTAATGTTATTTTTATATGATTTTTAAATTTTATTGTTATTTTTATACAGTTTGATGAATTATTTTAATTGAAATATATTAAATTTTTATTTTGTTTATTTTATTTTATATTTTAGTAATTTATAATATATTGTTTGTATATTTTTATTAATTTATAATTATTTAGTCTTAATTTTATTTTATTTTAAATTTTTTAACGATAAACGCGTAATACTAAACAAGTTTGGGACGGTACAAATAATTGTATATATAATCGGATTTGAGTATAACATTTTTTGTGAGTATTCTATCCGTTATTATCCCTAATCGTTGAAAATTAGTAGTATTTTTTTCAGATCAGAAAATAATAAAACAATGAACTTGCTCCATTAAATGTATTGATTTCCTAACTTTTAATTTTACATACATATTTTAAATTAACAATAATTTAATTTGAAAGAGTTAAATATATTCATGCAATTATATAAATTTTAAGTCCAATTATTTAGTAATATTTTAAAAAATTAATTTTTTGAATATTATGTAACATTCGTTTCAGTATATATTGTTTGTATCACTTATAACGAATGATACATCTGTGTTATATTACTATTTTCATTTAGTATATATATATCGATTCCGTATCATATTGAATAGTGAATTTCATCAACGGTCTTCTAATTATATAATTCATAACAACTTGATACATGAAATATTATTTGTCACATAAAAGTAATATAATTATGTAAATTGTAACAACTCAGTATTTCAAATATTATTTATAATATAAGAATATCTTAATTTTTATTTTATAAAACAAAAGTATCTCAACTTTTATTTTGTAATTAAATAGTACTTCCGTATTTGATGGTTAGTTTCCATAATATAAGTATAATATAAAGTATTCACATTAAATAAATTTTTTAAAAAATAAAATTATATATAATATTCACATCCGCTGAATTTCAATTTTACTGACTGGTTATTACAACTAATTTTATTTTTATTAAAATTTATCTGGATATTTCATATTATACTTCTGTTAGAGAAATTAAGGGATGTTGGAGTGCTACTGAGTATTCCAAAAGCAGGTTTTGAATTTTTTTTTATTTAATTGAGTAATTTTTTAAATTTTTATGAATTATTTTTTTTCAAATATGCTTTTGGAAAAAATATCTATTCACCAAAAATAGTTTTCAAAACTCAAAAAAGTTAAAAATATAAAAATAATTTCTAAAAAACGTTTTTTCTAGACACAATTCTAAATGAATTCTAATAGTTGAAAACATAAGTACTATTTAGATACAAAATAAAAATCAAGATACTTTTATATTACAAATAATTTTTAAAATACTGAATTATTATAATTTACATTATTTAGGTACTTTTATATTATAAATAATCTTTAAAATTTATAATAAATAATTTTACAAATTCCAAATCATTACAAATTATATAATTTAAGAATTTTAAATAAAATTTACCCCACGTTAAAATTCTAAAAAATTATTACTGAATCCATATTCAAATTCTAAAAAAATATTACGTAACGTAACATATCAAATGGCATTTAAAATCTGATAGAAGGTTCACGGTAGGGCCCACTTGCCGATTGGAAAAGAACATTTTGTTTTACGACGCATGTGAAGTTTTGAACGAGAGTGTATAAAATAATATTATAGGAGTGATGTAGGCAATCATGCCTTTTTGGATGCGGCCGGACCTACTTACATCATCACTCTTGCCGTAATGGAAGCCCAAGTGCTCTTGTCAGAGAAAGCTCCTCCGTGTTTTGCTACATTCCAAATTATAAATATTTTTAATTAATCTAATAATAAATAAATTTTTAACCTATTTAATATGAAAGCCATTATCAACAAGAAAAATTATCAGATAAATTTAATTTATTATATTATTTATAAACTAATATAATTAAATAATAATATATATTTAATTTTTTTATTTTTATTGATTGATTTAAATATAATATATATTATTATATAATTAGATCAATTTTTAGATAATATAATAGACTAAATCTACGTATCTAAAAATTTATTTATTTATTTATTTGGTTTGTAGAAAACTCAAATCCGAATACGGAGAGAGAAATATACATGCCATTGCCACAGGGTTCAAATAAGAAAACAAAGAAAAAAGAAAATGAGAACTTTAGTATAATTGAAAATTAAATTATGGAGCAGGTCACAATCACATGTTAATGTTTTGATGATTTGGTGAGTGAATAAATAAAATAATAATATGCAATAAAATAGAATATTAATTTTGATATGAAGAGGCGGAGGCACATGCGAGACTCTATAATTCGATGCAATAATTTATATACGATGGCTGCGTTACAGGCATTTTGTACCCATATATATACTATGTAATTAGGTTATTGCTGCAAATAATAGAAAAGTAATGCCATATAACCCAACTGTCCTTTGATTTTTCTGCTTGTTTAGTTTTTTCTAGCCTTCAAATAAAGAGACTTGATATTCCATTGTTTTTCATCTAGTTGCTTTTATTCATTTCCATTATCTAAATCATTAAACATTTTATTCTCTGGTTTCAACTTTTCTTGATCATCAGATTTTCAAATCCCCATGGTAAGAGTATTTTCCTACTAATTAATTGTTCGTTTATATACTGTATAAAAATTGCTATTTTATTTTTAATATTATAAATGATTGATTTATTCTTATTATATTTCTGATTGTTTATTGTACATCTAGAGTATGGAGAAAGAGCCAGTAGAAAATGTATTGTTGGACCAGGATACTTCAAGTGAGGATAGCAATGGCTTCAGCGAAGGAAATTCAAAAATTATGAATGGTAAAGAAGTGTTTGAGTTTTGAGGATGAGGAACCTAAAGGTTGGAATGTCGTTTAGCTGTGAAAAAGATGTTTTTACTTACTATTCTGACTATGCAAAGTTAGAGGGATTTGGCATCTGCAAAAGAACCACAAAACGTGGAAAAGATGGGACTATGAAATATTATACTCTTGCATGTTGTGAAACAAGAAAGTCCACTTCTGGTAAGAAGAATTTATTTAAATAATCTCAATTGTCAACAAAGCCAGGATGCGATGCAAAAAATGAGACTGAAATTGTGTTCTGATGGAAGCACTGAAGTGATGGCTGTTGTACTTGACCATAATCCTCTATTGAGTCCTGGAAAAACTCAATATTTTAGATGCAACAACAAGCTGGATGACCATGTAAAAAGGAGACTCGAAATTAATGATCAAGCTAGGATAAAATTTTCATTTAAAAATTTATCATATTCCTATCATTTTATAATTTAGATTTAAGCAAGATCCTAACAACTTTTCTGAAAATATTTAAATAATTTTGATGAAATGTATACAAAATCCTAATGCATTATATGTTCAAAGGCAGAATTTTACTTAGAATCTATTACAAGTAAGTTTTATTAGTTTTTAAAAGGCCAGTGTAGGAATACTGTTTAAAATTAATGTTAATAGGCTTATTTAAATACTTATTTATATATTTCTTCATAAATTAATTTTGTATATATTTTTTACTATATATGTCTAATGAAAAAATATAAATTTTTATTTTAAAAATAATAAAATTTTAAAAGTAAAATAATATTTCTTTTTATTAAGAGTTGATTGTTGCATAGATTAGAGTGTGTAAAGAGAAAGCGTGGATATGTGTTTTCACGACATATGGAGAAGACGGTGTCAGGAAATCAATGTGGATGACTCCTCGTAAATCCAATTCCTCCGTCCTTTCATTAAAAAAAAAAAAAAAAAAAGAGGCCTACTTTCTTTTTGGAATTTTATGAAGAATAATAAATACAAAAAATATTTATGTATGCTGAATGTATGTAAATTAAATCAATAAATGGAGGGCATTAATTTATTAGTTTAATTCATTATATACAGGACTTAATTTATAACAGCAGTGGTGTAGTGTTTGACTATCAAAGATAATTCATAAACTTATAAAATTTGGTAAAAAAAATATTTTCATTACATAATTTAAAGATATTAACATTATAAATTAAAATTAAAAAAAAATTATTGTATATTGATACTAAATTGAAAACTAGAATACTCAAATATAGAATTTATGTCATTTGAATATTGTGTGGATGAAGAAAGTGGAAATAGGGTTCCAAAAGAGATGCAATGCAGCTGTTATTATTTATTAACGACAGGTCACATAGAAACAAGTGTGGCACAGTCACCAGAGGCCACAGACAGATTTTGTTGCCTCCATAAATGAGTAACGTTTCAAGCAGCTACCAGCCAACCTCTACGATAAATGAATTTAATCAATAATGGCTCATTTGTTTTCAATCTAAAATTCTAAATTTGGAACTGAACCAAATCAATCCATTCTTATATTATGGATTCATGTTTATATTGCAATTATAAATTATATCTATGCAGACAGGGGCAAAGGTATGTAGAAGGTTCAACTTTCTTATTTTAAAAAAAAATTCTAACTAAAATATATAATCTACTCCTATGCCCTCTATCTATTTTGTTATTTAAAATGTCAATCATTTTGAAGAAATTATGAAATTTATAAGAACTTTGAACATATATTACAATTATTTTATTATTTTATTTTCCTATGTTAGCAATACATATAATTAATAATTATCAAATACATAAAATCTTGTATAATTATAATTTATCAAATACATACTTTAATACATATAATTATAATCTTATCAAATACATATAATTTATTTTCCTATTTTATATTTGCATATAATACATATAATTAATAGTTATCATATATAAAATTTATGCATTTTGCACTGTTTTTTCTGCATTACACTTTTTTTTTTCTTTATCGTATTTTTTTATTTAAATTTATATAATATAATATTCTTTTACTATTAGCTCTCTCAGTTAATTACTCATTAAAACACATTTTGAGTTAATTACTCATCAAAACACATTTTGATTTATCATATAATATTTTAAATACTTTCTGTAATGCTTTTTATATATGATGTGTTTAGAGTTATATAATTTATTATTATTATTATTATTATTATTATTATTATTATTATTATTATTATCATTAACATTTGATATTTACACTTTAGTTATTGTTGGCATGGGGTGTAAACGTCATGAGTTACTGGAACTCGACTCGCAAAATACTCAAATTCAACTTGGAGTTAATCGGGTTGAGTTCGAACTCAAGTAGTTTGAATAGTTCATTGAGTTAAGTTCAAATATCACAACACTCGACTCGTAAACATTGACTAAACATAGGAGTGACGTGTGGGGGCCACGCCCCCTATAAACAAATTAAATTTATGTTTTATAATTTTTATTTTTTTTAATTCAGCCCCCTCTAT
Organism: Balakata baccata; assembly: GCA_949630135.1. NCBI lineage: Eukaryota > Viridiplantae > Streptophyta > Magnoliopsida > Malpighiales > Euphorbiaceae > Balakata > Balakata baccata. The sequence continues at coordinate 18,539 of CATIWF010083897.1, forward strand.
TTTTATTTTGGACATCCTCTATTTTTATTTTTATTTTTTAATCCACATATGACATCTTTATATTTTAATATTCAAATTCTTAAAAAAAATATGCAAAAAAAGAAAAAAAAAAAAGCAAGAGTTAGTGTATGAGTAACCTAGGCTTGCTTTTGAGAGATATTTGCTATTATACAAAAAAAAGTAGTTCTCACACTATTAAATTTTTCTAGAACAAATAATTGCGATTTCTCATTTTAGTGGTTATGCAAATGCAACAAGGAGCCTCTCTTTTATCTTTTTTGTGATTGACTTGAAATTAAAATTATTCCATATGAGTTTTATATTGATTTACTTTGAATCTAATCTCCAATTCAATTTTGAAACATAATTCGATTTTTTTTCTAATTGCTTTGAGTTGGGTTTATTTGGAAAAATGAGGGGTTGCTGTGAGGCACATGCACTTAAATGCTGTTTTAGGTCTCTAGTACTATTGGAATTTGGTATTAGCTGAATTTATTAAGTAGTGAGCACGCTAATTATCTAGGTATTGTTCAATAGTTGATTATTAAGGTGCATGGTTTTTATTAGGTTGGTGTGAGCTTTGATCAGAGTATTTTTAAATTTTCAAATATTTGATCGATTAAACTAGATGAGGTATTTTAGAGTAAATTATTTTAGTATAATATTGGACTTGTAGTCCTCATGGAGCTTGAACTGTTGTGAGAGTAATATATTGGTTATATTTTCTTTTTGAGTGTCGTACGTGTCTTTTTTTTTTACCCTTAAAAATAAGATTATAATTTGTCCACTTTTTTTAATTAAATTGCAATTATTTGTTAATTCTTTGTAGTTTATAATTTGTGTAGAATAATAGACTAACATAATTTTAAATTTTATTTTCTTTAATAAATTTTCAGGATTAGTTTAAACAGTGAAGATGAAGAACCAAACTATTGATTCAATTTTCAAAAAGAGGAATTTTCAAGCTACAACATCTACTTCTTCTCCTCCATTAGATGCAATTGGATCTTCTTTAATAGACAATGACAGTTTAATGAGCATCGATGAACCTCCAAATAAAGACCCACAAATGGTAAATGAAGTCGACATATATTCTTTAGAATGTGATCCTGGAAAATGTCAGGAAATATGGAGCTATCCTATAAACGAACGAGATGAAAGTCGAAGAACTTATATTAAAACTGGGCCTTATCAATTTGAGATGTTAGAATATCCATTTGATAGCAAAACACGTCGTCGTTTTCAAGCTTCTTGGTTTAAATTGTTCCCTGAATGGTTAGAATACTCTTCAAGTAAAGATACAGCTTTTTGTCTTTCTTGTTATTTGTTCAATAAACCATTTTGAAGCTTTAGATCGAGAGCATTTACAATTGAGGGGTTTAGAGAATGGAAAAAGATTAATGATGAAGAAAATTGTGCATTTTTATCTCATGTTGGAAAAGATTCTAACTATTTGCATAAAAGAGCAATAATGCAATCTCGGGATTCAATGAATCAAACACACCATATTTCAAATGTCATTGAGAAGCAAACTTCCCAACAAATTGCCAATAATCGGTTGTTATTGAAAACCTCAATTGATGTTGTTAGATAGTTTACATTCCAAACATATAGCCTACAAGACCATGATGAAAGTAAGGGTTCAATAAGGCTAGGTAACTTTCTTGAGTTGGTGAAGTTGCTTGCATCTTATAATGAACATGTGGCGTCACTTGTACTAGATAATGCTCCACAAAATGCATCTAACACATCACATAAGATTAAAAAATAAATATTACAAGTTTTTGCAAACAAAATAAGAAATGTCATTCTTGATGAGATTGATGAATCAAAATTTTGTATCATTGTTGATGAAGCGAGAGATGAATCTAAAAAAAGAACAAATGGCTATAGTTTTTAGATTTGTTGATAAAGATGGATGTCTGAAGGAACAATTTTTTGAGTTAGTCCATGTTTCTGATACCATTTTATTAACTTTGAAGAAAAAAATATTTAATGTTCTTTTACGACACAATCTCAATGTGAGAGATATTCGTGGCGAAGGATATAATAAAGCTAGTAATATGCGTGGGAGTGAGTCGGTTTATAAGCACTTGTCTCTAATGAGTGTCCTTATGCTTATTATATTCATTGTTTTGCCTATCGCCTTCAATTGGCTTTAATAGCAGCTTCTAGAGAAGTTATTCATATCCATCAATTTTTTTCCAAGTTAACTATAGTTGTTAATATTGTTGACTCTTCTTGTAAACAACATGATTAATTGCAAGCTAGCCATGCTGCTCAAATTGAAAGACTTCTATCCATTAATGAGTTGGAAACAGGACAAGGGTTAAACCAAATAGGCACTTTAAAATGGGCTAGGGATAATAGATGGAGCTCTCATTTATGCTTCCTTCGAAGTTTAAAAATCATATTTCAAACTACATATTCAGTTTTAAAGAATATAATGTCTGATGGAGCCACCTATGCTCAAAGGAGAGATGCAGATGCTGCTTATGATGGAATCACATCATTTAAGTTTATATTTTGTTTACACCTTATGATTGATAGCATGGAAATTACACATGAGCTTTGTCAAGCTTTGCAATGCAAGTCTTAGGATATTGTAAATGCAATGCATCTTGTTTCTACAACAAAAATTTTAATCCAGAAATTAAGAGAATATGAATGGGATCTTTTGTTAGTGAAAGTTAAATCCCTTTGCAAGAAACATGGAATAGATATTCCCGATATGGATGCTCTTTATACTGCTAGTTAAGGTCGATCTCGTAATGTAAAAGATTTAATTACATTGAAACATCACTTTAGAGTTGACGTATTTTTTGCTACAATTGATTCTCAATTGCAAGAACTAAATGAAAGATTTAAAGAGGATATGGTGGAGTTACTCATGCTTTGTTCAGTTTTCGATCCTTGAGATGATTACCAGTCATTTAATATTGATGATATTTACAAGTTTGTAGTGAAATTTTATCCTAAAGACTTTTCAGAGGAAGAAAAGTTGCATTTGAGTTTCCAATGAGAGTATTTTGAGCTCGATATTCATCAACAAACTACATTAAAAAATGTGTCAACAATATTTGAATTATGTCAACAATTAAAAAAGATAGGAAAATCAATTATTTATCCACTTGTTGATAGATTGATTCGACTTGTGTTAATTCTTTCTGTCTCAACGGCTACCACAGAACGTGCATTCTTTGTTATGAAAATTGTGAAAACAAAGCTTCAGAATAAGATGGAGATTACATATATTGAGAAAGAAATTGCACAAAATTTTGATATTGATTCGATCATTAATGATTTTAGTGATATGCAATAAAAAAATTACAATTTAAGATGCCTAAATTATCAAAATAGGTGATTATTTTTTAATTATTTTTTCAATCTAAGTGTACTATTATATAAAATTAACAGCATATGTTAACATTTTTTTTCTTTCCTGTAGGCCTTTAGAGGATCATATTATTAGTCACTTTTACGGTCGATTATGTTAAAAATACTTTGTCACAATTTTGTTTGTTCATTTCAAGACTTAATGCACAATTCTCAAGGTAAGATATTATAAACTTCATATTTAATAGATTTATATATAGTTTTGTTATATCGTATGATTGCAAATTTTATAGAACAAAATTTTGAATTTAAGATGAAAATATAAAAGTTTGTCCTCCCTAAATTGATTTCCTTAGTTCACCACTGTTCGTAAGGCTCACAAGTTTAATCGAACTCGATTATTTTTGTTATTTATCAAATTATATTTTTACCCTCACTATTTAAATAGCCTAAAAACTTTATATTTTCTTCTTTAGTTTTAATCGAATCGAGCTTAATTGAATATATTTCGAGTCAAATCGAGCCGAATATACTAATTAAATTTTTTGGCTGAATCGAACTTTATTGAGTTAAGATCGAATATCTTTTGAGTCGAGTTTCGAACAATTGAAAAAAAAAAGCTTAATCAAGTTGAAGTATTTTAATTGAGTTGAACTCAAGACTAACACTATATTGACTCAACTCGATTATACCTCTTGGTTAGCCCCCCTCTATGTATAATCCTGATTCTGCCCCTACATGTAAAAAAAGACTATCTGTGTCTGTACAGATATAGCTTATATGAGTATATATATAGATCAAAAGACTAAATTACAATATAGATATAGCGACATAATATAATTTACCCAAATCAATAGATAAAAATTTGAAAGTTTGAAACATCACATTCATACAATTCCAGTTGAGCAGTGTGCAAAATTGAACCAAACTGAAAAATTGAACCGTACCAATTTTAATTCGATTTATTCGGTTCATTTTTTAGGTAATCGGTTAGGTTATTAGTATTTTAATCGGTTATTTCGGTTCAGTTTAAATAGATAGAAAACCGAAAAAATTGAACCGATTTAAACTAAAAATATTATATATATAGTTATTAATATATATAATATATTAATATGTATATATTATAAATATAATATTTTATATTTACATTTTAATATATAATAAAATTATTTTTAACATTCCTTATTTCTTTTCTTCTTCTGTCCAAAATCAAAATCTAACCCTAGTCCCTATTTACCATTTCCATTTCCCCTTTCGCCGCAGGCGGCACACCTCGTCTCCACCAAGACCGACAATCAGTTGCTTCTACTCCGGCTCCTATACTTCTGATGACACCGAGAAGGAGGCTGCTAGCTAGTTCAGGTCGTCGGGCTCGAGACGGAGACACTACTCTTTGGCTCCATCATCTCCAACGGACAAGCGACACCGAGAAGGAGGCAACGCCGGCTCCTTTTTCTTTCATCTCCAGCGACACTGAGGTTTGGCTCCTTTTTCTTTCATCTCCGGCGCCTATTCTTCTGTAATTTAACGAGCCCTTTTTGATAAACGAATTTCTTGACGATATTGAACAATTTTTATTTATCTTTTAATGTTTGTAATGTTTGCTTTAGAAATTAAGACTGTTTTGTCTGTTTTGGCTGTTATGTCCACTTTGCCGCTGGCTATTGGAGAAATGTTTGCCATTGCTTGGCTGATGGCACTAGGTCTGTTTTATGTTTTGTGAAAGATTCATGCTTGCTTGATTTTCATTTTGTCAAATACCTTGTGGAGTAATTATATTATGTCAATATGTCATGACATACCTTTAATTCCAAAATAAA
>CATIWF010083915.1:0-10024 GCA_949630135.1 Balakata baccata
AATGATTGAATTAGGAATGAATATGTTAAGGTTTGATTATTAGACACATCATCTTTAATCTAACCTACAAATTGGATTGAACATTAGTTAATTCATTGGTTTGATTAGCTAATGCATAAGGTGATCGCCATGAAATATTAATTCTATGAATTTAATGCTTGGGAGGGAATGCGAAATTGGGTGAGCAAAACCGGGTACCCACTTCATCCATTGATTTTATTCTTTAATTACTTTTCAATTTAATTCATTGTTTAATTAATTTAGTTTTTACTCAAAATCAATTCAAACGGACTAGAGTGTTTAGGTTGCATTTCGTGTTCATTGGTAACTAAAGTAATTAAGAGTCTAAGCTAGTTATTCCTTGTGAGATCGACTCCGAGAGGACACTTGCCATTCTACAATTGGCTTGACTCGTGCACTTGCAGGTTAAACCTGGAGTCCAATACCTACCCCATAAGAGTTTTTAAAGAATTTTTGACACATCCCTATATTATTATTATTATTATTATTATTATTATTATTATTATTATTATTATAACTGCAATATAAAATATAGTTCATTCTCCAATTTCAAAGTTTTTGTTTTCTTATAATACCCATTTGCGCTTTTTGAATATAATAAATGATTACTTAATTTAAAATATTGATTAATTTAAATTCCTAAATCAAGAAATTATTAATTATTTGAATTTATTTAAAATAATTTAGAATAACTGCCATATAAGCTTTTTATTTGTCATTTCCTTGCTATATGCAGGTTATATATGAATGAAAATTATTCATAATTAATATTAATAATAAATAATTTTCGTTCACACAGACCAATTTATTTTTTTATATGCTACATTGTTTTCATATAACACCGTAGGAGTTCTTTTGCTGACAGATAAGTTGCTTGTTTCTTGAATATGTTGTGTCATTTACGTCAACCATACACATTCCCGACTTGTTTCGTGAATTGCAATTATTTCAGCGTGATTTAAAGATGTAACAGTCAAAGTTTGTTTTGTTGATCGCTATGAAATAGCAGTTTCACCACTCATAAAAACATAACATGTTTGGGATTGAGCTTTATATGGGTCAGATAAAAATTCTGCATCAATATAACCAATTAGTTTCGATACAAATTTATTTGAATAAAATAATCTCAAATCAATTGTTCCTCGGAGATAATGAAAGATATGTTTAACTCTATTCCAATGCTTTCGTGTTGGAGAAGAACTATATCTTGCCAATAAACTTATTGAAAATATAATATCAGGTCTTGTAGTATTAGCAAAATATAGTAATGTACCAATTGCATTAAGATATGGTACTTCAGGACTAAAAATTTCTTCTCCATTTTCTCGAGGTCGAAAAAGATCATTTTTTACATCAAGTGACCTCACAACCATTGGTGTACTCAATGAATATGTTTTATCTATATAAAATCTTTTATTGACCTTTTCTATGTAAGCTGATTGATGTATTAAGATACTATTAGCTAAATGCCCAATTTGTAAACCAAGACAAAATTTTATTTTTCCAATATCTTTCATTTCAAACTTATGCTTCAAATAATCAACTGTCATTGCAAACTCTTTAGAAGTTCCAATAATATTTAAATCATCAACATGTACAACAATAATAGAAAATCCATTTTATGATTTCTTTATGAATACACATGGGCATATATGATTATTTTAATATCATTCTTTTGACAAGTATTTACTTAGACGATTGTACCACATTCATCTTGATTGTTTTAGACCATATAATGATCTTTGTAACTTGATAGAATAAATATCCCGGGATTTTGTGTCTTGCAATTCAGATATTTCAAATCCTTTAGGAATTTTCATGTAGATATCACTATCAATATTACCATATAAATAGGCCGTAACAACATACATAAGATGCATATCAAGTCTTTCATGTACTACAAGATTTATAAGGTATCGAAAAGTTGTTGCATCTATCACAGGAGAATATGTTTGTTCATAATCAATACCAGGCCTCTATGAAAATTATTGTGCTACAAGTCTTGCCTTATATCTTATAGCTTCGTTATTTTTATTTTTTTTTTTCACAAATATCCATTTTTATTCGACGGATTTTACACCTTCAGGTGTTTTAACTATTTGCTCAAAAACTTCACATTTATTAAGTGAATTTAATTCAGTCTGAATTGCTTCTTTCCATTTCAATCAATTACATCAATTTTGACATTCTTCAATTGTTTTTGGCTCTAGATCCTCATGTTTCTCCATAATACCAATTGCTAAATTATAAACAAAGATGTTGTCGACGACTATTTTATCTCGATTCCATCTTTTTCCTGTAACGAAATAACTTATTGAGATCTCTTCATTATTATCATTTTCAGGTACCTGAATCTCTTCTGGATATTTATTTGTTGTTATGTCATTAGACTCTTCATGTAATACTCACCCATATATTATGAGTAAGTCCCATAATACATAGGAAGTACTACGTATAAAGACAACTGTGAACCTAATCGAATTCTAAATTTTTTTTTACAATACTATATTACATGTATGTATACTTCGTTGGATTTACTTATCCAACGTATCCAATATACCTTATACCAGTGATCACTGGTTCATATTCACATGTATTATTTTTTTTCCACATCATATCATAAGCCTATAAGGCCCTCATCTTATGCATCTTTACTATACTCAGTTTACATATTTATAGAACAATGATTAAATTAATTATATTCTCATAAATGAATGCACTAAATGCATGATATGCATGTGTTCAGTCTAAACCCGAAGTTATATTGTTTCCACTCCGCATGGGCTATGACACCTCCACTGTCAACTACCACTATGATATTATACCGGCTCTATGACCTGTGTGCATCAATAAATACGCTAAACTTTTCATAGTTTAGTAATACACATATGCTTAACATACTTAGCATGAAATCATATAATCATAGAAATGTCAAAGCATGACATGCTCGTATAAATAATATATATTTAATCCATGCCTCTTTTGTGCATGTTCAGTTCATTAATAAATACTTATCTTTGCTTTATTATATTATCTCGTCATGATAATATTTCATGTGTTTATATCCTAGGATAATCATCACAAAATTAATCATTCGCAATTCTTTTATTACTCATTTATTATTCATATTTCTTACGTATAAATTATTATTTACACATATCAAACATAAGTACTTTCAAAATGCCTCTAACAATTTAGGGTATTTCATTTCTCTTTTCTCTTTCTAATACTTATGAAATTCAATACTTTTTCCCATGCAAGCATACAAGGTTGTAACATATCAACTATCATCGCATATAAGCATGTAAATCATATTTAAGGGAAATAGGATATGCTGCATCAAGTATATGCAATAACCATGTTCATGTCACATTACATATCTTTTGCTTTTATAATTTTTTTTGTTATACATTTCTCTTGTTTCTCAACTTTGTCTATCTTTTTCCAATATCAATTTTAACAAATAGCCCAAGTTCTCATAGGATCAATAACTTAAGCCTCAGTCCCGAACTAGCTGGATACGGGTGTGAAGTAGGCGCACCCAGTCCATGGCTAGTCATCCTACTCACTTTGTAATCTGTATGCTCATTCGAGCTCCCTCAAGTCAAGTGTGCTCACCTAAACCAAGGCTCAACTAACCTGATTGAGTATAAAAATATGAGTACCAGGAACAGGAGCACTTAGTCCAGGGCTAGTCAACCTGATCCTCACTCATACATCTCGTTGATACGTATCGCTTACCCCCTTCATTATGCATCATATACCCTAAAATAGTTCTTAGGTAGAGAAATGGACATTTAATACTATATTCATTTTTCATTTTCGATATATTCTTATATGCCTCAATCCATATGTATAGCACATATCACAGTCTCATGCATATTCAAGTTGATAAACATAATTTTGGCATGTTACTTAGGCATCTACATATCATATAATAACTTCCAACTTAATTATGAAAAAGGGCTATTTCCATGCATATCGAATACAATATCCTATATAGTGGTCTAATTTCCACCCCACCTATCAATACTCATGTCTTTTTATGATTCCACATTTAAAAGTGCAAATAACAATATGTCATACAAAACACTAAGGCTACCCAGGTGTAGCCGTTCCTATCAACATGCATGAATCATCTTTAGGTGTATTTTTATATAGCATGCCAATAGCAACAATTAACACCATAGATACATGTTCCAATATATGTACAACCCATCAATTCATAAGTTCTCAAGTAAAAGGCTTACCTCTTTTATGCCATTTTCTGTACTCCTTACGTGCTTTCTCATAACTTATGCAATACCTAATATCATTTTGTAATATAGACATTAAGCCTAACTTACAAATAATTAAGTTAGTACCCACACACTGTATATGCATAAATATCTTTATCAACTTTCATTATTACCTTTCTTCTTATCTTATTTATAGCACTTTGTCTCAATTAGTCTATTAAATATTTCCATTTCCATGTTATATACTATGTATCAAAATTGCCTCCCTAGAGGCTTATCAAAATCCTTTTTTCATCTTTGTGATTTATTATGCACCATCTATGCAAATAAATGAACTAGAAGCTCATTAGCGTAAATAAGCTTGATTTCTCTTTTAGTTCTTTATAATTTCATTTCTCATTCACTAATAGCCACCTAAGAAAAATCCAGTTTTCATTCTTCATTTAATGCTCTATAGATACCCCTTTGTCCCATCTTTTGTGCCTAGCATACTAAGCCATATTTCACTATTTATTTCTCTCTACATAGAAATTTATATTCAAGGGGTGTTACTTATGCAAATCCCATCCCATTTCATCATATTATCATTATATTTCCAATACTATTTATGCTTTACTCATGCCTTATTAGTAATTTACTATGCTTCCACCACTTATTTTGTGTTATTGTTACTCTGTGAATTGAGGTTTCAAGAATTTATGACACTTATATGAATCACCTACATTTTTGGAGTAAGCTATTATATGCTAATTCTGGGCAGAAAAATTTCACAAAGATAATTTAAAATTTCTTTTCACAAAACTAAAGTTTATGACCAGAAATGTTAATCAACCTCTAAAATAAGTTTTTAACAAATAAATCACCTCTTTTATTTGCTACAAAAACTTCAAACAAATCAAATACAAATAGATTTTTGGAAAACTACTTTTAAACACCTTGCCTATATCCACTCCTCAAGATACATTCTTGAGAGTTTCTCTCTACTAAAGATTTTTTTCAAGGGCAAGAATCAAGCCAATTACAGTCCTAAGCAGAACTAACCTAAGCTTTTACTCATAAATACAAGTTTCTACAAAGTAAAACTTGATAAACACTTGATTCGCTTGAAACCCTAGTTGCTAACCAACCAAAAACAAGTTTTATAGCTCTACTTGAAAACTTACAGCTCAAATACACTTTAATCAAGCACGAATTTGAATATTATAGCAAAAGCTAAGAGCCAAAATGAAGAGTATGTCAAATATAAAGCTCAAGTGGAAGGAAAAACTTTAAGGAAGATAAAGAACGGATTTCTTTGATTGATCTTATATTTTCCAACATTCAAAACATATTTTCATCATGTATTTATAGTTTTAGAATAGAAAACTAGCCAGTAGAGACAAAAACCACTTTAACAACAACTAACTGTTATTTTGTCTTCTAGCAAAAATTGTCAGTGCACGATTAGCATACTACTAGAATACTAAGTTAGTAACAAATAAAAAACATTTTAATTCCAATATTTTTTAACATATTTGAGATTTACTTTTGACACACACTACAATGATTTTACAAATTGATTCTAATATACTTTATTGCTATACATATGCTTCTTTTCTTGAGTATTATATGTCTTCTCTATATTTCATATTTAAATCTAAAATTGAAAGAATAAAGTAACAAATTCTAAAGAATATGTCATAATTTTATAATTATCAAAACTTTTGGGACATAACCAATGTAGCTTTTGAGCCAACAAGTTTATGACATAAAACTTTATCATGTTTATAGATATAAAACATAATAGAATTTGAAAATAAATAAAAAATCATTTTTATATGTAATGGTTTATCAAACTTATTCATCATTATCAATTGTAGTAGAAAAAAATTATAGATAAAACCTATCTTATTACCTTGAAAGAGAATTCGTGCTAATAACGTGTTATAAATTTAAAGAAAAGAAACTATGAAAAATAGTAAGAAAATAAGAGAAGAGAATAGAGATTATAGAGAATATTTTTCATGTAATTTGTTCATTCACCAAGCCTCTATTTATAGGCTTATAAATGAGATGAGTTACATGATTTAATTGTGAAATTCAAATCACAAATTAACTACACAATAAAGATTGAAAATAATGAGATGAGAGGTTATGAAAATATAGGTATAGGAGTTATGAACATTCATCAGTCAATAACAATCTTCGTAACAATTCAAAAATTTTCATTTTATTATAGTTATTGTCAATTTTTAAAAAAATTGAATTTAATTATATGTAATTTAGGCTTTGTAACAAATTATATCTCATGTGACTGTATCTCACTTCGAGCCTATATGGTGATAATATAGAAAAATTTAAAAAATATAAAACGATGACGTGAAAAATATGGTGTAACTGATGTAGAAAAAATTATCACATGGATATAAAAATAAAAACAATACCATTTTAAAAACCATATTTGTTGAAATAGATTCATGAATCTTCTTATCAAAATCGTTACTTTCTCAAAATAGATACTGTTATAACATGATTTGTCATTTTTTTAGTCAAACGGTATCATTTTAGTTTAGGCGAGAGAATTAACTTGATGTACAAAACGGCACTGTTTTTGTTTATATACCGATATAATAATTTTTTTCCATATCAGTTATACTATATTTTCTACATCATTATTTTATATTTTTAATATTTTTCTATATCATTATTACATAAATTTGGACATCTATTCAATACAAAATTTGTTATAAAACGTAAATAATACATAATTAAACTCAAAACTTTTTAAAGAACGAGCTATAATTGCGATAAAGTTGATATTTTTTTTTATAATTTAGCCAATATAATTTGAATAAAGTGCATTTTAGCCTACTAAAACTTTGTACAACTAACATGCGCATATTGGTATTATCGCGCCAACGATTGATTCCCATCTCTCTGCCGTACCTTGCTCATCTCTCTCTATCTCCTCTACCATTTGGCCCCCGATCGGAAAACCTGATAATGGTCTCTTGCTATTCAAAACGATTAAAACCTTAACTCAAAACGACAATGGCGCTCTCCTGTCAACATTTCTTCTCAACATCACCTTCTTCACGCATCACCTTCTACTTCACTCCCTCAAATATCTATCCCCTCAAAAACCCTAATCTCTCTCCTCCAATCCTCTCCTGCCATCTCAGCAGCCCCTTACATTTCCGACATTCCCGCTTCAAATCCCTGAATCTTCCCTTTTGTTTTCCTCTCAAAGCATATCAATCCGATGATACAGTACGGACACAAGTCTCTGATAGTTTCAATCTCGATGGGTTTCTCAATTTTGCCGAATTGTTGTGTATAATCTCGTCTGCGATCGTTATAATCAGTTTTGCAGTGAATTCTACGGTTTTGACCTCAAAAAGGACGGTGCTTGGCGTTATAGGGAGTAATGGAGCGTTTGCTTGGGGATTGGTGTTGATGATGAGTGGCATGGTGATTGGCGCGTGCATTAGGAGGCGGGAATGGCTGCGTTTGTGTAAGTTAACGGTTAGAGAGGGTCGGGAGAGTGTGAATTTGGTGGAGAGGATTGACAAGTTAGAGGAGGATTTGAAGAGTTCTGCTACTATAATTCGCGTCTTATCAAGGCAGCTTGAGAAGTTGGGGATTCGGTTTCGGCTTACAAGGAAAGCTTTGAAAGATCCCATTGCTGAGGTATACACATTTTCTTTTAATTTTGTTTTTTCAAAAACACGTTTTCTTTTGATCAGTACTTGTTGATCAGTGATTGATTTTATCAACTGTGATTGTTGTATTGATTATCACATTTTGTGGAAGAATAAGATTGGTTTTATCAACTGTGATTCTAATGTTGAACGACGGGTGTTTTGTTGTGGTTGACCGGGGACCTCTGTAGTACCATTTTTTTTCTTTTTTATTTCTTACAAAGTGTTTGTTAGTTCTATTAGAAATTGCTTTTAGTTTTGGACATTATTATTTAGGATATTGTTCTCCAAATTGGCAGTCTCTTGTTAATGCTCTCATCTGGTACTTCCATGCCTATTTGTTTAACTTTCACTAGTAATTTGCAGCACCTTGCCTGTGATGTTCCTTTTTTCTTTATATAGTAATCAAATTTATATTTGCTTAAATGTTTCATATGCCACTTCCTGCTTCTGAATGGAGAGAGCACCTTGATGTGCAAGACAATGGTTTTTCCAATAGTGCTGTCCATTTTTATATCTCTACTAAGTAACTACAATGATTGGCTGCTTCAGAACTGGATAGTTATCAGGCTGCAGAGTGCAAATGGTCCCAAATGAATATTTGGTTGGTTTTGCTAATGCAACTGTCACTATAATTTTTTTGTTGTTGTCTTGTGTAAATGTTGATCCAAGACCTACTTTAATGTGTACTGAATCTCAATTTCATGGCTTCATATAATGCTTCAGCACCAGGTCTTATATTGGCAACCCTGGGTCATATTTGGGGAAGTGAGAACTGGATTCTGGACAGTCTATAATAAAGAAGAGAGAGTTTTTGTGTTTCTGACAATACCCGATTGATGAACTAGTTTCAAGTTTTTCATAAATTAGCTAACCCATATCTCAAGATATACAAATGAATTGACTTACTATGTCTATCTAAAGACTGCAGCTTTGGCACAAAAGAATTCTGAAGCCACTCGAGCGTTAGCAATGCAAGAAGATATCCTTGAAAAGGAGCTTGGTGAAATTCAGAAGGTTTTGCTGGCAATGCAGGTAAATTTTCAACAAAAAAGTCTGACACCTGCCTGTGGACTTTCCTGACTATGTATACTCAGGACCTAGTATTTGATTGTCAGTCAGGGTTGCTGTCTACTGGGGCATTAGAAAATGTCAATTTCAAGGCAATTTATTGGTCATATATTTGTCTGTCTAAGTTTTCTTTACCCATGGTTAGATATTGTCTGTACAAAGTGCTGGTATGTTTTAGTTAACAGGTCCAAAAGTTACTAGGTAGGATTGCCAAGTTCGACTTGTCAGATTGGATCTGTTGTAAATAAGAGGGTAGTTTGCCTGAAATCAATCAGATCACTTCAATGAGCATTCAAGAAATAGCTAGTGTATTTTTTACCAAGTAAATGTAAAAAAGTATCTGGTGTATGGAATACTAACATGACTTGCATATTTCTAGTGAAAGAAACAAAGCCGCCACCACTATGTTTATATATTTATATACAAGTAAATGTCTAATTTTTTAGTGCTTGAAGAATTGTTTGTAAGATAATGTAGATACAGTTGATTGACTTTAATCTCCCATCACGAGCGTTCTTTGTAGGAGCAGCAACAGAAACAATTGGAGCTGATTCTCGCGATTGGAAAGACTGGAAAATTATGGGAAAACAGGCAGGATACTAGCCAAAAAGTAGACATTATTCACACATCTGATTTGACTAAGGAAGCAAAACAGCTGGAAATCCATGAAACTTCGGCTTCTACTGCAAGCAAGGGGACCGACAATGACAAACCCTAAACTTTTGCAGCAATATATAATTTATCAGATTGTTGTATCTTGTTCACCACTTACGGTCAATTAACTTGACATTAATTTCCCCATGGCGGGCAGGCTTTGTGGTAATAGTGCAGCTTTGTATTAGGCTGCCAAATAGTTGTCTGAAAAGTTCCTTAGTTCCTGATCTGAATGAATCTGCCAGACTGCCACTGGGGCAATGTGGAACGAAAGAACAAATCACTAATAAATTGGGAGGTTTTAATTGTACAATTGAGACACAAATTGCTACTTGTGCTCTTGCTTGTGTTTGTAGCTTT
>CATIWF010083921.1:0-31482 GCA_949630135.1 Balakata baccata
ATATTTGAATAATATTATTAATTAGCTTGATTTATGTAATTAGGAATAGATAGAGATTTATTTCTTAGTTTGTATTGTTTCCTATTCTTTATATATTTGTTTCCTATTTTATATTCATAGAGTTGTATATATAAGGTTTTCTACTATCAATGAAATCATCAATTTCTCTCAATTCTTGTTTCTTTACATGGTATCAGAGTCATGAGTTAGAGTGAAACCCTACCTAGAAATCGATCCGAGAGCTATGCCTAAATAGACATCTCTTTGTCATAGTTGGCTCACAATGAGTGATCCATTTCGTTTTTCTGCTCTTGAGAGCAAACTGTGTAATTTCTTGGGTCACTCTTGTCGAGTAACATTTGTCGTTGGTATGTGTCGCTTGACTCTCCTCGGATTGTACGACATCTTCTCCTATCTGGTTGGATCTACATTGGTGTAATGTGAGGCCTTTTGTGTTACAGGTTTTGTCGGTTCGTATGATATTTTCTACCTGATTGAGTTTACATTAGTATGGTGTGAGGCCTTTTGTGATACAAGTTTTGAAGCTCTTTGTTTTTTACATCTGTAACAAGTTGAACATGATTGATATCTATGCTCTAACTTGAGGGGGAGTGTTGTGAGATATTAAGAGATATTTGAATAATATTATTAATTAACTTGATTTATGTAATTAGGAATAGATAGAGATTTATTTCTTAGTTTGTATTGTTTCCTATTCTTTATATATTTGTTTTCTATTTTATATTTATAGAGTTGTATATATAAGGTTTTCTACTATCAATTCAATCATCGATTTCTCTCAATTCTTGTTTCTTTACAATTTCCTTTCCTTCCCCTTATTCTATTCCAGTTCTTATCACATTCACTGCTACCAATAGATCCTTGTGCGCCTTGTCAAAACACTTTAGTTGCCCACCAATCATGTGAAATAACAATGCATCAAGGGTCAATGACAGCGACATACCCGGCCTCTGTACTTTAACAGCTCACCAGAATGCAGATGAGCTACATCACTTGAAGCAACAAATAGTAAACATCCAGTTGTATTACTTCCAAAAGAAAATCAACCTCTATTTGTTAGTAGCATGAAGAAAAAAACAAAGGCAGTCAGGTCAAACATATAAAGGGTGAAGAAATATGATAAAAAAATAAGTGTGCAGCTCCAATGGATAAAAAGAGAATTTAACCTTTATACACCTGTCCCAAAGATTTGGAACACCAAGTTGGGATTCAATAGTTTTAATTCCAACATGGGTTGAAAATGGTCGTATTTGATCCTGATAAAAAGACAAGTATTTATACATGAATGATGAAATAAAGGAAAATTGCACAATATCCACATGAAGTGCAAATCATGAAAAGAAATCACGATCCCATTATGAAGCATGTTATAGAAGAAGGAAAAGCTGCTTCGCCTGTAACTTAGCAAGCTCCTGACAGAATACAGCTGGCAATATATCTGGACTAGTGCTCAGAGCCTGCCCAAGCTGCAAATTTAAACAAGATTGATTACAAAGACCATGACAGGAAGCAGTTCAAGACATTATTACAGTTCTGAAATTTCTATTTAGTTCAGAATTTCCTGGAGCTCAGTTCTTCAATTGTACAACATAGGGATATGGAAAAAACAAATCATCATTCCACACTCTGCAAAATCTCTCAACTCATGCTGAATTTAAGACGTTTAAGGTCACCACACGAATCAAAGGAAATACCTTTCACATCCCAAAGAGATAAGAGAGTGGAAAATACAATCATTTAGAACATCTCACAACACCCATCAATCTTCTAAAGAATATCTCAGTATGTCAACAGAAGATAGCAACATGAAATTTTACAATTGTATCAAGCAACATAATGGAAAATTTTGTAACAGAAACATAAGAAGATATCATATGATAATTGAGAGTGACAATTTCAAAATAGTGTTACTTGCCTTAACATAGAAAGGCCCCAAGTGAATCAGAGTTTCTCGAAACTGCAAGAAATTGCAAATAGCTGATGTGAATTTCCAAAAGATTACATGTGTTAATTTTGCAGAATAAAAATTAAGAAATCTTTCCAACAAGAGAAAACAGAGAACTTCCTATGTGAAACTTTCAAAAGAATTAATGCATCAAGAAACTAATTATTGAAATAATAACTTCTGTTAAGGTCTTTCATTCCCCGGTAGACATAGAAATCCCTACAATTTTGTCACACTTCAATATTATGATCCACCAACATAGTTAACACGAATATTATACAGATGATTGGCATATTATTGAAATATTAACCTTTGTCTGCTACTCCAAGGAAAAGGCAGATACAGGGGGGAAAAAGAAGAAATACTTGTAATATTTAAAGCAAATTGAAAATAATTTAACTGTGATCATTAGTTCATTACTACCAAACAGTAATCATTGGGCCCAACAAAAGGTAACATGTACCGATAAGAGCATTTCAGCACCAATGCCTATCATACCTTGATGGCACGCTTAACTTCAATACATGTTGCGGCTCCGTACACAGCCAAAAAGGGGCCAAATCGATAGATGACATATACTCTTTTGGAACTATAAGTACCAGGGGCTTGCCCAAATTCACTTTCAAGTGATTCCTTCCTCAACTTTGCATACTCTGCAGATGGCCTTTCACCATGCACACTGGTAAATGTTGTGGCGAATCTGCACCAAAACCTAAGCTCAAACACAATAATCATCGAAATGTCCAAACCTTCTAGAATGATGATGAATTATTCATGAGCACTACCCAATTAAAACTCCAACATTTAAGACAGTAATGCACTTACAACCTCCGGTAGTTGCTAAATCCCAGTTATGCACTACCCATGAGATACTTCTTGCACCGTTAAGTGACAACAAGCGGCGAAGGAAACTGGGATTTAGCAACTGCCGCCGCGGCATGAAGTTGCCTCATAATTCAGAAGCCGCCACGTTTGGTCTATTTGGCACTCCTCGGGACACCAAAAACTGTTGCAGAAGCAAAGGATGATTGGATAGCTGAGCGGACTGTTTCCTTGATTTGGGTTATGTTGGGTTGGGAGTCAATGCGTACTAGTCCATTTAATAACGGATATCACCCTGAACTGGGCTCAAATTTCATCAAATTTCATGGGCTAACCTCCATGAAAGTCCAAGTTCTAGAACCAACTTTGGAAAAATGCACTTTTAGACTTTTAAATTTGTATAAATTACTTTTCTTATTGGGTTGAGCAAAACCGAATCAAAATCGAAAATTGAACTGTCAAAATCAATTCAATTTAATTAGTTCGGTTATTTCAATTTTTGATTATTTTAGTTTAGTTTTTAATTTATTAATCGGTTCGGTTTAAAAGTCGCAAAACCGAAATAACTTAACCAAACTTATATTAAAAATATATTTTTATACATAATAATATATAATATTTATATTTTAATATATTATATGTTATTTACAAAACCAAATTAACCGAACCTATTTTTTGTTTTGGTTTGGTCTTAACTCTAATTTTGGTTCGATTACTAAAATTTTAATAATTCAATTTTCGGTTTTGAATCAAACTGACCGAATACACCGCCCAACTTTTTGAAATTCAAAACCTTATTTTTATTATATTAAGTTTTAAAATTTTACATTTTAAAGATTTATCTGACAAAAAGTTATAATCTATTACTATAATAAAGGCCTTCCGAAAATACTATAGCAACTACGGTGCATTTTTTTATTTGCCCTCATTTTATTTTTTTTTTCATCTCTTTTGAGCAAAACGACATACACCATTTTATCTTGCAATGGTTTTTTTTTTTTTTTTTTAACTTTACTAAGCTGAATGACATCAATCCATCAGAATTATTAAAAAAAATGAATAGGCTGATGGACTGGGCTACTATTCTTACAGGAATGTTGGATCTGTACATTGAAAACATCGGGGCCTATTCAACTTTGATTAGATTTTGTTCTTCTAATTTTTCTTATTCATAGCAAAAATATCTAAAATTTAAACTAATTTTTTTTTGTCTATTTAGTATAAAACTTTTGATTAAAGCTCAAATTATAATCTTCTTACCTAGAAATTAAATTTTCAAAATACCAAATATGTTAAAAAAATTATTCAGATTTAAAATTTAATTTTAAGTAAATTAGGGATATATACTTTTTTATGTCGAAAATTAATATAAATTACGATAATTTTTTTATAAATTTAATCCATTTTTTATTCTGATTAGTATTTTTCTTACTTCATCTATTGTAATTAGTACAGTTATACAAACAAGGAGAATATAATAAAATATGTTAAGAATAAAAGAAAAAACTAAAAAAATTAAATTAACAATAGTAAAAGTAAAAAAAATACTTAAAATGTTATTTTTTTAATATAAAAAAGTATATTCTAATTTTATTAATAATGAATATTATAAATAAGACTACTCATATTTTTTTTTACTATAAATGTTGAGCCATCGAAAATTCCGAATCAACCAATATCAACTAATTTATTTAAAAGTTATACTATTATTTTTCTTTTTTAAATGAAATTAAAAATATTGTTATATAGAATAAATTATGATGCGAATGTTAGTATATTTAATATAATATTTAAAATTGGAACCTATTAACACATCGGAACATAAATTATATTTTTATTAACTAGAAATAACAAAATGTATCACAAAAATGTCCAACGCAATACAAGAGTAATGTACTAGTATAATATATCATATTAAAATATTTTTCATTTATAGCAAAACTTTCACAATGTCTTCTTGAATGTTGTCAAACATATAAATAGCAATATTTTTAAAATTTATCCGAGAAAAAGAGAAAAAACTTAGACAAATTAGATATTTTAGTGCCGTGTATGAAATAATATTTAGACATTTATATATTGTTGATGAAGTAATGGCAAGTGAGTGAATTAGTGGATATCCTTCTTTCAATAGGATTTCTATAGTGCACTTTGTGAATTTACATATATAGCTTTAGAATAATTAGATCGTCAATTTTTAATCTTAGTTATTAATATTCAATGAGTGAAATTAAAAGTTGATGATTCAATAGTTCTAAAGAACTTAATATAAATTACACCAAGTGCACTGCATTATTCCTCAATTGTTTCTGCTAAATTTAACACATGGCTACAAAAACAATAAACACACGGTGGTAGGAATTCAAATCCCTCCTCAATAGTCGATAGACTCTTCTCATTGCATTAGGTAGGTTAATCTTCTCAATTGGAGACTTATTTGTTTAACTTTAAACATATAATTATAGACTAAAACTTAATAATATTCCATACATATGTACACACCACAAGGCTTACAATTGAAGGATATATATTTAAAATTGAAAACAAGAACATAGCCGGGATTCCACAACCAGATTACATATGTTCACATCCCTCGATTCCAACACCTCAACATGAAGATGCTTGAATCCTAATATCTGATATCAAGGCATGTGAAGAATGTGTCGATCCCTTGACCTTTTATCATCGTCTTACCTTTATTTTAGATCTTGTGATCCTTGTATAAGGATATGATAGGATACTCTGATTCCACAATCTAACTTAAAAGACCCGATCCCGCGATCTCAACATCTAGTATGTGAAACAACATTGTTTCCATAATTTGAGAAGTCTTAGGCCTTTGTGGAGGAAAAGAGCACTGTACAGCGCAAGTGTGTGTGATAGAGCACTGAAATGATAAGAGAGAGAGCATTAAATGTGTGTGTGGCTTGAACACGGAGCGTGATGGCTCACGTAAATTGTAGGCTAGCAATCATACTCTGATAAACTAGCTTAAGTCATATTGTGTCAGGAAATGAAAAGACACATGACGTGTGAATAGATAATAAAAACCGTATAAGAGATGTACTAAGGACATGTTAACTCTTATACTTTTCTACCTATACTTATTCATTAGTTTTTCTTCCTCTTACTAATTTAAGCATCAGAGTGGTTTTATTGGAGGACTCCGGCTAAGTCTCTTTACCTCATCTTTGCAGGGAGCTAGGAAACTAAAAGATATAAAAAATAATCAATAATTTTATAGTTAATAGGCCAAAAATAAAAGGATAATCCAATGAATCCATATTCCACCCGGGCCCGTCGATGAACAGATATACCTATCAGGTATGGGCTTAGTAATTTGTCCAAATTAAAACGGCAGCAACCGGCTGTCGCATTTGTCATTCATCGTGCATGCGGCTTCTCTACCAAAGACCAAAAGGAGTGAATTCAAAACCCTGCTTCCAGGGCTTATCACTGTATATCTCTATTGGTCAAAAATGGCGCAAGATTCCATTCCGCGCCCGTGGTTTCTTGATTTGATACCCTTCCTGATTATTGTTCTAATAGCAGTTCACGTCCTTGCTTTGGTACTCTTGCATAATTATTGTCATTTTTACGACTCTCGTATCATTTTGATTTAGCCCAAATTCAATAGCCGATCTTTGATTTGCCTCTGTTTATGTGTTAGGTCTACTGGATTTACAGGTTAGCCACTGATAAACAGCCCCAACGAAGAAAGGCACACTGAGAATTAGCAGGTTAAGCGCCTAATCCCTAAATTTGTCTGTTCTTCCATTTATGGTGAATGAATGCTATTGTACTCATTTATTAGGCACAGTTGTTGTACTCATTGTTGTGCTAATTGGTTTATTAATCGATTGAGTTCCTATGAATTGAGAGTGGAAGTTGGCCAAGAATTCAGCAAATATTGGTTGCTTGTTTGGGTTTTATACCCTGTGATGCTTGATGTATACTTCCACCCAAGAGTTACGTTCTATTAAGTTTAGGCTCGGTTTGGATTGAGATGTTTGGAAATCCATGGATATCATAAAAATCTATGGATTTTAAATTTATAGACGGTAAAATCCATAAATTCTAAAAATTTTATCTTTTGGTTTGACTATACATGATGTAATTGCTTTTACACTTAAGTTTGGTTCAAAGACTACAATACATAGATTTAACAATTAATTTCCAATTTTATCCTTTATTAAATATTGATGATTTATTGTTAATTGAGCATATATAATCAATTCCACTATTTACTTAAAATTTTAAAAAATAAAATTAGTTATTTTAAGAGTTGAAAAATAAAAATAATAAAATTATTATACGTTATAATATTTAATTACATTACTAAAAAAACCTTTATTAATAATAATAATAATAATAATAATAAAGCAATTAGTTGAAATGAAAAGAAAATTGATTTTTTTTAGGATTAAGGATAATTTTGGAATATTATTAATTTATTAGAGACAATTTTGGAATAAAAAAATTCTGGCAACAATTCCTCGTTAATCAAAATCTATGGATTTTGGACTCGATGTGGGAAATGAAGGATTTGCTGGATGAGA
This sequence comes from Balakata baccata, assembly GCA_949630135.1. Classification (NCBI taxonomy): domain Eukaryota; kingdom Viridiplantae; phylum Streptophyta; class Magnoliopsida; order Malpighiales; family Euphorbiaceae; genus Balakata; species Balakata baccata. The sequence continues at coordinate 7,348 of CATIWF010083921.1, forward strand.
AATTTTCCAAAATCTATGGATTTTGACTTTTTTTAAGTAGTCAAATGATGAATTTGATATAAATTCATAGATTGTTCAAAATCGTTCAATCCAAACATGGCCTTAAGGTTTTTTGATAGTTTTTCAGTTTGGTACTTTCTGTTGATATGAAAGGAAGCTTATGCTGCCTGCCTACAAACCATTGAATCCCGGCTGGAAATATTATCTTTGTTTATTATGTCTGAAAGAAAATGTTTAAGTATTATAAAACACTCAATTATAAAATTCAATTTTCAGAAGATATGAGTAAACATACCCGTAAGGGACAGATACATGCTTACATCTTACTTAGGTGTGTGGCTGTGTAAACTGTTTTCACTTATGTTTAAATTTATATGGACATATATTTGCTCAAAAATGAATTGAAACTGCTAGTTTTATTGTAGCTGCGCTAGTTGTAGAACTACTTTTCATTTGACAAAAGTGTTATTGCATTTGCATCCTGTATGGGAGGTTTAGTTCCAAGTTAGTCCTGAATTTTCTTCTTTATTGTGGAACTCCAAACTACCTCTTTTTATAGGTATTTATTTGTCCAATGTTTTACTCGAATGCTTCCTGTCATATATAAAGTGCTTCAGAGTAGTGATCTTGGACATCAGGCCTATATGTCTGCTGTACTAGTCAAGAGGAGCTCTGTTGGCATGTGAATAGACAAGGAGTCATTGTTGGTTATGAAATTTATTGTTTCCTAACATGAATCTTGAAGATTCTTTCGTGGTTACTTATCAACATGATTGAGTGGTTAGGTCTGTGTTAAGAGAATTCTCATGAAAATCATTCAGCTATTTGAGCTGAAGACACATATAGGAGTGCAGTTTTTGATTCCATAATGGAATTTCAGATTAGAAGTTGTCTTATCATCAGTTATTCTCTTAATGTGTGCATTACATGTATAGTAACAAAACATATTGGGGTTTTTTGCTAAATATAGTGCCGTATATCAAATTTAATGTTTCCTGACATGAACCTTAAGGATTCATACTTATGTGTGTGCATTTTTCTTTACAGTTCCTGATGAACAAACATAATTGAATAGTTGGGTATGTATAAGATAATTCTCATGAAAATCATGCAGCTATTCGAACTGCAACATATACAAGTGTTGGGATTTTGATGCCAGCATGGAAATTTCAGATATGAAAATTATTTGATTGTGTGAGCTGATAGCAGTGATTATACCTTAAGGTGTGCATAACATCTACAACAACAAAACATATTTGGATGTTTTATAGTAATTAACCTCACGATAAATAGTACTGCTTGTCTCTGTGTCGTTAGTAATCCTATGACTGTTGCAAGGTATAAGCATCACAACATGTATTTTCTTTCAGTTTATATGTATTTATATTATAAATCGAATGCATAAAATTTTAACTCAATTGTTTGTGATAATTTTATGGTTTTTGCTGCTCCAACACACATAAAACTTGATAACTTTTGCTTTTGTTTTTCAGGTAGTTGTTTGTAATGCCGGATGGGATTGATTGTGACAGGTTGTACAGGATTTACACGTTGTTTTTTGTACATTTTATTACAGCATGTTCCTCTCCTCTGGAAGTGCTGCTTCATTATGTTCTATTGAGTTCCTACTGTTACTCCTGATATTTGATTGTTTGATTATTCTTGCTCTATTCGCACCTTTGCTTCTTTTTGACTCACAAGCACATTATACTTGAAAGTTGACCAAAAAGTGGAGAAAGCCAAGGAGAAAGATTTAGTTTTTCATAATGCAATGTCTAAAACTGATGCTTGTTTGCCACTGTAAATAGCTCCCCCCCATTGCAAAAGGAGCTCTTCTCCACGTCATATGGCGTGCTCACTTGGGCTTTAATGTTTTAACATTTGGTCTAAGGCGTGATTAGCTTTCTCTACGTCATATGGCATGCCCACTTAGGGCTCTAATGGCTTCAACGTTTGGTGTAAGTCATGATTAATTACCTCCAAGTCTGAATTGAAGTGCCGGCTAAGTCAGCTTGCAGGATGTCAGTGACAATGCGACTTTGCCTTCTTACATTTCTTTATCAATGTTTTATAGTTCACATCAATGACAAATTGCAATTGATTGTATTTATTACTTTTTTAATATGTCAAATCAGTAGTTGATGGAAAAAAAAAAGTATTAATATTGTAATTTTTTTTTACAATTCAATGAATTACCAATATGTGAATTGAAGCTATTATTATAAATTATATGATAAATTGATTAGAAAAATTATGTCAAGGATGGATGATGAAACAGGCAATTTCCATATTGAATTATTTTTTAAAACTTCTCATCAGCAATTGACAAATTTGACTTTCAGTTGCGCCTGAAAAAATGAAAAAATCTTATGTACGACGATAGTGGAAAAGTGCAGTAGAATGCGCACAAAGTGCCTGACAAGAGAACTTATTCTTCCACGCGTCGCTATCTACGCCGTCTACATCAAGCGCGACAAGAGGGAACTATTTTCCTCTAGCCAGTGTCGATCCCTTAACATTACCCCGATCCTTCTTTCGAATTACGTAATTACCATTAATAAGTCTGTCTGTAGGACTCTTTTCGTAATTTCCTCGAAAGCCGGAGGCACAAGCACACCTTATCAACGGCTTCCTCTATATTCTACAAGCCTCACTCTCTGGATTCTCGTAAAGAAAAACCGCCTACAATGTGCCCCACCAAGCAAAAACACCGGATTTCCTGCCCGACCCGGTTGGCCTCAGATCCGATCGTACCACTAGCAGCAGCAGTGGGATCTCAGAGACAATCAACGGCGGATCTCTACGACGTGTTAACCTCGATAATGGAGTTAACGGCTGGGCGTCGCCTCCAGGTTCGCTTTTCTCTCTCCGTTCCGAAAACTACTTCACTAAACGATTAAAAGCTCCGTCCGGCGATTACTTGCTCTTCCCCGTCGGCATGGACTGGCTGAAGTCTAGTTTCAAGCTCGAAGACGTTCTCGGCCGCCCCGATAACCGCGTGATGCTAGCTCTCAGAAAGGCCCAATCGCGAGGAGAATCCTTGAAATGTTTTGTTTTCGCCATTAACCCTCAAGTTCCTGGTAAGGATCAGCACAGTGCGGTGTTTTACTTTGCCGCAGAAGATCCTATCCCTCCCGGTTCGCTATTATACCGTTTCGTTAACGGAGAGTATGCGTTTCGGAATCAGCGGTTCAAGATTGTGAACCGAATTGTTAAAGGACCGTGGATTGTGAAGAAAGCAGTAGGCTCATATAGTGCTTGCTTGTTAGGTAAAGCCTTGACCTGTAATTATCATAGAGGAGCTAATTATTTGGAGATTGATGTGGATATAGGGAGCTCGAAGATCGCCCGGCCATTTTGCACCTTGCATTGGGATATGTGACCAGCGTGAGTATTGATATGGGGTTTCTGGTGGAGGCGCAGGCGGAAGATGAATTGCCTGAGAGACTAATTGGTGCGATTAGAGTTTGCCAGATGGAAATGCAATCCGCCGCTCTTGATGAAGCACCGAACGTGACGGTGGCTCGTGGGATAGGATTAGCCAAGGTTAAACACCATGACTCCATCGACACCGATAATTGCGGTGAATCTGTTTCAAAAATGTGAAAAAATGCGAACTGTTCATTTCCGCAGCCCCCTCTCCAAATCTTCAATTGATTTTAAACTTCAATGGTTTGAGTATGTGAGCTGCAAATTGCTATCCTTTTCTCTAATGGGGATTGATTGTTGTAGATAATAACAAATAACGATATGGGGATTATTAATTTTCTTGTTGGATTGTTTTCGTTTCTTCGAGTTTCTTTATTATTGGCTTCTTACTAATTCGTGCTCTTTTCTGTTGGGTTCGGCGAAGCATTTGCAGAAAAGATAACAAGAAAATGACAATTCTTGCATTTTATATCACCATGTTAAGAGAGAGCAAGAAAATTTTGTTAGCAGAATAACAGTTTATAGCAGTAAGGATACCAAAATGTCAAAAAAGCTAACAAAGATTTCGAACAGGAAAAATTACACAATTTCCATTTTAACATCTTCTTGATAAGTTTCCAAGCTGCTCTTTTGAATAATCTCCCTGTGATAATTGCAGCTCTCTGCTCCTTGATTCGCACCTTCCATAGCAACAGTCACAAACACTTACTTGCTGCAACATAAAAACTGGTAATTTAGATAAAGCTAGAAGAAACGATAGTCACCGCAAATTTTCATTTCAGGCTTCTTTCCTCCCTTGATGAGCTGTATGATTAAGAGATCTCCCTTTCTCAGCCCATTTGACTTTGCAAATGTCATCCAACCGCGTCCTGTTCGAATGACACCACTCTTACTTTTCACTATTAATGAAACTGCCCATGATCTTCCTCTTTCATCTCTAATAATCATCTCCGAACAGTCACTAGTCAGTCCGTTCCTCCTCGCAAAGTTCCTTGGAATGCTCTGCAAATTATCACCATACACAATCAATAATTCATCCTTAATATATGACATTATGACAAGCAAGTCACTACTCACTATAAATGGCTTCATGGTGTCATAAAAATGGGGATTTCTGATTGATGTAGAGCCGGTTTTGGCAACAGAGTAACTTGGCCGTTTTCTAGTCTTAGGATCTGCCTTCAACCCTTTACAACATCGATCATTAATTGTTCAGGAAATAAAACATGTAAGTAATTGTGCAAATCATACATATACAATCTTGCAAAGAGTAATATAAGTCGATCAAGGCAACTACTCACTGGTCATTTTGAGTTTAGGCTTCTTCCCCTTTTGAATAAGCTCAAGATTGAAAGAATCTCCTGCTTTGAGATTATTTGCTCTGCGAAAGGCAGTCCAACCTTGTCCAATATAAACTTGACCGTCTATGTTCTTGTGTCGTAAGTTTGCTAGCCATGACTGTCCTTGTTGATTCACAAGAACAATTTTGCAACATCTACCGCCCAGGCCATGTAGCCTTGCAAATTTTCGAGGAATGTTCTGCTTGAACATACATATAAGTATCCAACCCAAACATTCAAAAAAAAAAATAATAATAATAGTAATAATAAATAAACTTTCATAATTAAGAGGCGAAGGGTACTAACTACTCGTCTTTTGGCAGAGTAAGTTGTCACAGTCACCACAAAATAAGGGCATTCAGAAACAGCCAAGTTGTTCGTGCCTTGCTTTTTCTTTGTGAACTCTCCTAAATCATTAAACAAAATTCTATGAACAACACAAACACCTTGCATATATGTTTTAGGCTAATTCATAACAGTTTATTTAGTAAATTAAACCAGGCGATTCTTCTGCTGTTTCTTGCTGGGGTGTTTCTATCTCCTCTTTGAGTTCAAAGGGAGGATATTCTCTGAGGCATGCAGTTGGTTCAAACACCATGACATCAAAGATCAAATCACCTTCATGACTAAAAACCAAGAAATCACCAACATGCAAATCATGGGCTTTAGTAAACTCTTCCCATCCATCTTCAAACACTATTCCATTCATCTTCACATGCCAAAGTTTCCCACTAGGGCTTCTCAGTACAGCCTTTTCAAACTTTTGTCCTTTCAAGTATTTCAAAAATGAGGCAGGAATTGACTGCAAATCAAACAATTTAGGATCGATGTAGTGATATCGGTCATATATATGCCAATCACAAACAGATTTAGAAAGATGAGAATCTTACCATTTGATGCTCAAATCTTGGAAGGATTGGCTTGAAGAAGTGTGGTTTACTGGGTTGCATTCTCTCTATAGCCATAATGCAAGATTTGGAGTAGTTTCTCACTTGCCCGGCTCTTTCTTCTTCTTCTTAATGATTCTTTGTAAACCTGGTGGGTGTTTTTAGCTTTAGATGGTTGGTGGGTGTAATTAAATTGTAGATAATTTCTAATTAAAATTTACCAAATCCCAAGTCTAAACGATTGGTTTTTCTTTATCTTCGATCGACATGCTAGAAATGCCTTTGTTTTCCTCAAGGAGGCAGTCAAAGCGGTAAACTTCCTAAATACTTTATCTCGTCTTAATATTTAATTTAAAAATTATATAGTTTGATAAAAATAAAATAAATAAGATAAATAATATAATTTTTAAACTTTATAAACACTAATTTATTATGCCAAATTAAACGAATGAATAGTAATTTTTTTAATATTAATTATAGATGTATGCCAAATACCACTGTTCACAATTCACATTGTGGAAAAGTGAAAACAATACATGTATGTATTAATTATTTTTATTTTTTATCTAGTAGTACTTAGAGCTAACAATTTATAACATAATACAATTAAACAATATGAAACGACACAGATTTATACAGATATGAATTTGAACTTAACAGATATAGATTATAACCGTATCAACACGATTAAAATGCGGAAAAAATTGTCAGAAACAAATTTTACTTTTTTAACATATTAAGACATAATTAAATACAATTAAATATATATAAAAAATTTAATTATTTTAATATCAAACTAAATAAAATATTTAAATATATATTATAATATTTTAAATTAATTGATTAATAAATTTATAATACATTAAATTAAAATTAACTGTATTAGTATATTTTATATATAAATAAACATAAATAAATATTGTATAACTATTGTTTTTATAATTATATTAATATTTATGTATAATAGCGTCTTGAGTCGTATGTTTAATCGTTTCGTGTCATATAACTATATACGAAACATGATATAATTAGATACTATAAGAAATAAGATACAATGTGAAGGTAGTATTTGAAATTGTTATTAAATATCCTAAAAATAGGTTTAAATTTTTTTTATTTAATTGACTGATTTTTTTTAATTTTTTATAAATTATTTTTTTCAAACCTATTTTTAGAAAAAACAAACTTTTACCTGCTTATATTAAAAACAGTTTTCAAAACTTTAAAAAAATATAGAAGTTTTTTTTTCTGAAAAGCATTTTTCCTAAACTCAATCTCAAATATGCCCGAAATAAAATATGATACGAAATAAGATACGACACAATTATACGCTAATGTTTTTTTTCTGTGTCAATATGGCTTTTACTTATATGGTTTTTCGGTTAATTTTTTAATGAGAAAATTAATTTCAATAGAAGAATTGAATAATGGCTATGCATTCTAACATCAATTTGCATTTGGTTCTTATCCCGAAAAGATTTGGTGCTATGAAAATGGCTATAGACACAGAATCAAGTGATGCCCCTAAAGCAAAATTTTTGGCATAGCCAACAAGAGAGTCAGTTGCTCTGTTTTCTTATCTATAAATAAATACATTTTTCAAATATAACAAACACTTATCAATCACAAAAATTATTGTAAAGAAGAAAAACAAGAAGAAGAAGTTTTCCCACTTGGATTTTCATTCAATTCAACAGTTTCCCATTCCAAATGATAATTTTCCTTCTGGGAGATCATAAAGAAAGTCGAGCTTCCGTTGTTGATGGCTACCAATGATAGTCAAAAGATCATGTTCACTGGCAGTAAATGCCAAGCAAAAAACTTGGTCATTTTCATCAGCATTAGCTTTGTAAAGAATCTTTTCTCGATCCAATACTATGTCGTTTGAATCTTCTAAATGTAATACCACTGGGGGTATCCTTGGATTGTTGTATCCTTTAAGGTTATAGCAAGTGTCCAGAGGTTCTGCTGGGTCAGCTGAAGGGTACTGCGACATTGATTTATTAAACGCAGAGCTAACCTGCGAGTAGAATGAAGGAGGAAGCCATGTAACCACAGTTCCTGAGTCTACAATGGCGTCTTGTCCTGAAGAAGGATTTGATGATGAGAGGTTCAATCTTTTTTCTCCTACTGTCATTCCAATAAGTTTGACATTATAATTACCATCACCATCTTTGATAAGCTTCACAGATGTGTGAGTTCTGCAGTTTTGACGTGCATCTTGGCCAAAGTAAAGATATCCAGAAGAATTTTCTTTAGCAGGAACACAGTAACAGAAAAAATTCCCTAACTTTTGAATTGCCTCACTTTTTGCTGACAGGCCTAGCACCCCAGCTGCACCGCTGCTGGGGGTAAATTGAAAATGATAACTTTGGGCCAAACCCAGACGAAAATTTAGCACAGTCTCATCCATGGTGATTGTATCGCACCCATAATTCACATAAGCATAGGATGAATCTCTATATGGAATTTTAAATGTGGAGTGTGGAGGTTTACATGAATCATTGGAAAAGGTTGAGGATGCAAATGGGTTGAAGGTATTTTGGTAAGTTTTGCAGGAGGAACAAGGTTTAGATCTTACCCAGGTAACATCACTACCTGTGTCCATAAGCAAGGTTAGACTCTGTTTTGGGGTGCCAAATCCTATTTTTACAAAGAAAAGGCCAGCATCTGATGGGCTAACTTTTATGGCACTATTATCATCTTCTTCCGTTGATTGAGATGTGAAATATTTATTCGAGTTCCTAGAATAGAGATGATCAACTCTAGCTTTGTCGTTCTTGAGAATTTGGCGAGGATTCGGAGATTTGTTGCACTGGCAGCTGGAATCTGTACAGCAGGGACCATGCTTGTATGTCACCTTCAAGGCTTGAGATCCCCTCGCATGTCCTGTGGGGAAATCAAAGACTATTAAGTAATGATATCGATATTAATCATGTGATGAAAAAAAACAAAGGAAGAAAACTGTACCAGAGAGAGAACTCTTGGAATCAAGTAAATGGCGATGATGTGCAAGCTCTCTTTCTGCGTAAACGCTTAATTCCCTCAAATACCAAAATAAAAATGCAGCATAAAAAAAATTTCTACTTGCCATAGGCATGAATTAAATGAAATTTGTATGTTTAGAATACTATAGAAAAAATCTTTATTTTGCTTGCCTATCTTTTATATTTTTCTTTTGGGTGCTTGTACTCTCCCAATATACAGAAGTATATATAGAGTTAAGGCCTAAAGGATAAACCCATAACATGAAGAACGAAGGAAGATTCATTACAGGGCAGAGACTTTAACCATCACTCTGTCATTGACTGCAATGGCGTCGTCTTTGGTTTAATGTATGACTTAGTCTTAACTTAGAGCAAGATTAACATATACCAAATTTATCATCACTATACTCAATTATAGAATAAGTCATCCATGCATGTGGGGTTTGAGGTATCTTAACAGCATTAGCAGACCCAAAGTCATTCAGAATCTGCATGCTAATATGTGGATACTAACTAACATTGACTACATGCCTTAACTTAAGAGATGGAGCAGTTGCCCTCGAATTTTGATGAGCACACAAATTAGGGAATTTTTCATAAATAAAAAAAAAAAGAAATAATTATGATTTTACCTTTTATTAATGTTTTTTTCAATTTGACTAAAAAATATTTTTTACAATTATACCAGCACCTCTTATATACCTTGAATATATCTCGGGCATATTTTCGGCCTAAAATACTTTATAGAACATAAGATAATGTCTAGTATACCTTGGATATATTTTAGAGATATCTTGGACCTAAAATAGTTATCTGAATAAATGTTATAAAGTCCGGTATACCATGGGGCATACCTTAGGTATATTTTGGAGATATCTTGGATCTAAAACAGTTGTGAACAAATGATATAAAGTTCGGTATACCTTAGGCATCCATTGGGTATATCTTGTGATACCTTGATAATACTTCGGTATACCTTTGGAAATTCCATGGAAATAACTTATGTATACATTGGGGATACTTTGGAGATATCTTAAAGATTTTCACCAAAAAAACAAAGAACAAAAAAGAAATCAATAACAATACAAACAAAAACTCAAAAAAAGTGAATAAACAAACTCAATCTCAAAGTTTCCTCTTAGAGCAACCTAACAAACTCATTAACCTTAGAGCGAAAGCTAAATCTTAAAAATAATTGCAGCATCATTATAAATCTTAGTGGTGATTTTTCTCTTCTTCGAAGAAGTAGAAGGGACGGTAGGAAGAAAAACAACGAGACAAGAGAAGACCAGATCGGAAACAAGAGAAAGTCTACAATGGTGGATCTCGAAGAAGATGAAAAGGTTAGGAAGATCAAATCGGTATATTTGGAACAAAAATTGTGTAAAGGCTACCAAGAGAAGATATAGTGACAATGAAAAACAAAGAAAGAGAAGGAAAAAAATGATTGAATTAAAAAAATGAGTACAGATGAAAAATAAATTGGTGAAGATGAAAAAAAATTGTAGATAAAATTGGAAAAAAAAATAATTAAAAAAACGATGGAGGGCGAAAACTCCTATACAAATTAAGAAATTTCTTTTTAGCCCGTTTGAATTAAGAGATTTTAAAATTTATGGATTTTATAAAATCCATGAATTCTAAAAATTCTATTGTTTGGTTTAACTATAAAATCTATAAATTGATGATGTAATTATCATTACATTTATATTTAGTTCAATGACCACAATTTATGAATTTAACAATTAATTTCCAATTTTACTATTTATTAAATATTGATAATTTATTATTAATTAAGTATATACTGTCAATTTCACTATATACTTAAAAATTTTAAAAATAAAATTAGTTAATTTAAGAATTGAAAAAAAAAGTTATTATACTCTATAATTTTTAATTACATTGCTAAAAAATATATTTATTGATAATTTAATGTATATTAACACTATATTATGTAAAATAATAATAATAATAAAACAATTAGTTGAAATTAAAAAATAATAATTTTTACTTCTTTATAATTATAGATAGTTTTGAAATATTATTAATGTATTAAGAATAATTTTGAAATAAAAAATCTGGCTAACTATCAAAATTCATAGATTTTAAACTCCCACTTTAAATTCTTAAAAAACGAAATATTTTATTGGATAAGTAATTTTTCAAAATCTATAGATTTTAATTATTTTTAAACAGTAAAATGATAAATTTAATATAAATTTATAAATTATTCAAAATTTCTAATTTAAAATCTCTCAATCCAAACATTGTCGTAAGCTTATATTATCTACCATATTCATAAAAAAAAATGCAAATTTAAATTTCGTTGAAAGTTAGTATCAGTTTTCCTATTCTTAGCAATATCAAGGAATGTATAATCACATGGAAAGACTTCCCAACGATGATAGACTGCCCCGGCAGGAGTAGAGAAATCTTTCTTGTCCAATGATAGACTGCCACGTACTATAGAATAGAAGATTTATAATTGCATTGACAATTAATTCGTCAATTAATAAATTCAAGGATGCGGGTTAAGTATCTCGTGGCAAGAATGAAGTGATTAATGGGGTCAAAGTTTCTCTATCTCTGGTCCCCTGCCCTGCCTGGCGAGACTTGCGCTATGATGGAGTCCAAGTCCTTGGACACATATTACAATATTGATTATAAACCTGAACCTGTTTTGCTGCGCATATAATCGTTTATTGGAATTCCTTGTGCATTCTTATGGCTGATTCTTATGCATGCTTGGTCATTTGCCATCTTTTCTTCTATTCTGCCCTACTTTTACCATTTTTTGTGAATAGCTCCTGTGTGTATAGAGCCAACTCTGAGCAAAACATTGTCCAAGAGAATCATAGATCAGTCGGGGCAATTGCAAAATCATTAAAAGTAGTGGAAAGGAAGCTGCTTGATTATGGAGAAGGGATTTATCTGCCTCTAACCTTAGGATCAGATAATGACAATTTTCTGGTGACGGTGGGGTTTGGTACACCTAAACGTGATTTCACCTTGTTTTTTGACACTGGAAGTGATCTCACTTGGATCCCATGTCAACCCAATATCAATACTCCATTCTCTTTCGACCCCTCTTCATCTTCTACTTTCTCAAATGCTACTTGCGATCCCAGATGTGACTACTCCTCCCATTATCATGATGGCTCCTCTTCCACTGGTTATTATGCTAATGATACCCTTACTATAACATCTCATCAGTATCCCAATTTCATTTTCGGTTGTTCCCAGAGAATTACCGGAAGTTACAGTGGAGCAACTGGGTTGCTAGGGGTTGGTCGAGGAAACTATTCCTTAATTGCTCAAACTGACTTGAACTTTTTCAGCACTTTTTGTTATTGTCTTCCACCCACAAAGAGCTCTTCTGGGTATATTGTGTTTGGGGTCCAAGCATATGAAACTTGCCAACCTGAACCTAATCAGTTGATACCAATTGTAGCTGCCCCAGATCAGATTGCACTTACCAGTTATTATGTCAGCCTCACAGGCATAACAATTGGGCAAACAAGACTGGACATTGCTTCCTATGTATCCTCGTCCAAGTCTGTTCAGGCTATTGTAGACTCAGGAACCACCATCTCTCGCCTCCCGCCTTCGCTGTATTCCGCTCTTCGCTTTGTTTTCCAGAACATTATGTCCCAATACTCTCGTGTTAATTCTTCCTCAGGATCATTCTTGGATACCTGCTATAGCCTTGATGGGCACAGCAATTGGACACCACCCAGTATGGTGCTCCATTTTGAAGGTAATGTGGATGTGAAATTGGACTCTTCAGCTGCTACCACTAAGAGTGATTCAGAGGTTTGCTTGGCTTTTGCTGGAAACAAAGACGATGACTTGATCATCATTGGCAATCAGCAGCACAGGGCTCTAAATCTTTTCTTTGATAACAAAAATGGAAAGCTGGGATTTATAACCGGTGGCTGCACAGATATTAGCCAGCTAGCCAATCCATAATTAATATTAGCCTCCTCATCTATCCATTTGATATTTGGATAAATACCATATTCAACTAAATAAATGATAATGTACTAATATGCATATGCTTCTGCTTTTCCTTGAATGATGATCTATATTAGCTCTTTTTGCGCTTTCTGTTAGACATTTGTGTTTAGGCTTCTCATAAAATTAAAAAAGAGCACTTAAACGTTAATTTGGATTATAAAGACTCCAAAATTCTTCTATCAGTTGGATCACAAGTGATTCCCAATTAATTGGGATAAATTGGATGAATTATACCGACGATATTCTAATTATATAAATCGTGATAATTCAGTACCTCAAAAATTATTTGTAATATAAAATTATTTCAAACTTTTATTTTATAACTAAAATAATATTTGAAATACTGAATTATTACGATTTATATATCATTTGTATAATTCAACCTAATTAATTCCATAAGTTAGTTCCACAATCAGAAAAAGCATCATAATTTAAGGGATATCCTTAGCAGGGCTAACAAAATTTAAGAAACAAATAGTTAGACAAAATAAGATAAAATAAAGAAAAGTAAAGTCACTTGAATCCCTACAAGAAAATTACACTGAAACTTGTAAATTGATCCTGAAAAAAAAGCTTTTCGTGTCTCTGCACAGCTTCAGCGCTTCAAGGTGGAATATAACCAAATAGAAGATGTATGTACAAATGATTCTTACTCCTGTCCAAATTCAAAAGAAAGAACCTCCTCTCTGACATCCAGTAACTCCTCAACTTCTACTTCTTTGGCCTCGTATTCCTCTTCTTCGTCACTGGCTTCTCCATCCCTTAACTTCTGCCTCTCCAATTTTTCTTCCTCATGCAATCGTTTCCACTCATTAACCCACTTTTCCCATTCATCCTTCAACATTCTCCTCTTCTCACGATCCTGCTCACTCAATTGCAGCGATACATCCTGGTCCTCTGCCTCATATTTCTTGCTGTACTTCTTCAGATTGTTTGCTATCTCCTCCTCTTTTTCAGGAGTCAGGAAGGATGGTGGCCTTGGGCGCCACAAGAACTACAAAACACAATACAAAATCAAGAATCTAGAAATATTCATTACATGTACAAGGATGGTCACCACAGCCTAAGATAAATACAAGTAACAACAAATTAAGAATCAATTATCCAACATATTTAATGTGCAAAGAATGTCCACAATATTGTCAGCAAGACACATTCCAGGTTCATATTAAACTACCAGTTCCAAAATGATAAATTAAGGTCACCAAGATTCTTCAAATGATCTTGGTATTTATCCTTTGGAAGGTTGAACTCCAGTCGCACCTCAAAAAAAAAACAACCGATTTGTAGCTACTAGATCAATAAATAAATAAAACAAGTGAATAAATCAAGCACTGGAAAGCAAGGTCGATATACTCTGCCCAGTACCAACTAATTCAAAATAATATAACCGTCTCTAACTAGAAAGCAAAAAAAAGTGGAACTCTCAAAAGAATAATTAACCATACCTGGAAGAAATGATCCTTGAGTATCCGGTAAAGGAGCTTGCCGTTAAATGACCAAATATTGAATCCATTTTCCATTTCATGGTGAACTGAAGTCACTGAAGTCGCTGCATACCTATACAGACAGGACTAATATCACAACTGTAGCACAAGTACACAAACAAATAGTTGTATTTGCTTTCAAGTATTACATAGAAACCACAACTTAAAAGTTCACCTTCAAGGAGAAAAAAAAGAGTATAGCAGGAGAGTGACATTATTTTCAAGACAAAGTCAAGCTTATGCTCAAAATACCTATTCTGATCAAACCAAATATTTGATAAAATTACCTTCCAGTAGGATCCCATTCAATATCTGTTGCCATAAAATGCTCCATTGTTGCCATGGTCTCAAGCTCATCAACATTAAAGAATTCCAACTGTCCATTGAAACCCTTCAGCCCAGCAAGTATTATGTAGTGGCCAGCAGGTGACCAGAAAAGAGCATTTGCCTGTTTGCCTTTGAGAGTGGTCAGCTTTGACACCCGACCACTATTGTGGGCAGTCCTCATTGAGTAAAAACTAACGTCAGGCCTAGGGCTATCACCATGGATAACAGCAAACCTGTGTCCTTTTGGCTCCCAAGCAAAAGCAATGACCTTGTCATTCTTATTGTCAAGCTCCAACACCTCAATGGGTATATCTCGTTCTTTTATCCGGAAAAGCTCAAAGCCTGTGTATGTGGTCCTCTTTGATTTGGTATAGCGATCAACCTTTACTGCAAGATAGTCACCATTGCTTTGCCAATACATTTTGCAATCGCTAACACTGAAAAGATTCTTCTGTCTCAACTCCTCTTTGCCAGGAATTTGAACAAGAGACACCTATAGATTCGATAATTGCAGAAAATAAGTTCAAATACAATGGAATAAAAAGCTTTATTCATGGGAAGGTAAAAGCACTCACCCTGGCAGGTTGGTTTCCACCAGCAAGTTCAGGAACAAACAGTGCAAGAATGGGGTCAGTTGGCGACCAACTGAAGTCCATGACATTCTCAACCTTCAAAGATTTCTTGTCAACAAGGCTGAAAGTTTCAGTCTCATAGACAGAGATCATATTTTTCCCAATTTTGGCAAAATACTTGTCATCTTTTCCTCCACCCCACCTGCAAAAAAAATGAAATAAATATCACATCAGGAACATGACCGATGACAAACAATATTAAATTCAGCTTCAAAAACGTGGATCATGTAGGTCATTTCAAAGAGTAATCACCTAAAAATAGGCCAGGATACCCCTGTTACACCACTAGTTCCTCCAATGGCAAATTCATCAGCACTTCCCTTGAAATCTCTCATCATTTTTCCAGTTCGAACATCAAAAATATTTAAAACAATCCTCTGAAAGGGAAAAATGTATTAGAGATAGCACCAGAACAAAAATTTATAACAATGTAACAGTCAAGAACAGAAACCTCACATTTGCATCATGAGGATTGCTTGGTTCGTGGCTGCTATAGGTAACCAAAAACTTCTCACCAGGCGAAAAATCAATCAGTTTAACCTGAAGATAAATTCATTTAAGTTAGCCCCAGAAAAAAAAGAGGAACAACAACAACAACAAAAGCCAAGGCAGAACCTGGGGGTGAGCATAGCGCATCAGCCTATTAAAAGAAGCTGCACCACCCCAGACAGCAGCACCTTGCCTGTGAACAGTTGCCAGGTATGTCCCAAGTGGGGACCACTGCACAAAACTCTCAGTCCAATACTGCATATACAGCACATGTACTTATCAGAACACAATTAGAAAAAAGAGAAGGAAATAAGATACATCATATACAACACGCTGATAAATACATCTAATTAATATACTTGGTAAACAATACAACATGAAAGACCAGAATTTGGGGGACCATATAGACATCAACATTAGTAACTCCCTCCACCCACCAAGCCACCAAGGACATGTGAAAGTACTTGCATGCTCATTGCTCACCCAGTGTTGTCAAAGGCGCAAGGGGCGCATGCCTAGGTGCACACATGCCAAGCGAGGCGCCTTCAGTCAGATGCGCACCTGATGTGCCTAGGCCTGCGCCTGATGTGCCCCTCTGCTTGTGCGCTTTTTGCGCCTAATGGAAATCTCTCTAACCCTAATCTGTTTCATGTTCACTGTTCAGATAGTCCCAGCAGTCTTTTCTTTTCTTAATTTAAAAGGCATTATAGTCAAAGTCAGACTTTAATCTTCCTAGGTTGTAATTTTGAGTTATATTAGGACTCTTTTAGGGTTTTTTTACATTTAAAACAATAGACCAAACAGCAATCATTGCCTCAATCCAGCAAAGAGAACGTCCATAGAAATTTGCGCCTTATTTCGCTCAGGCGCATGCTTTTTTTTCGCCTTATGCCTCAGGCGATAAAAGACTGTATCGCCTTGAGTGCGCCTTGCGCCTTTGACTACCTTGTGCTCACCAACATGGAAACGTGAGAGAGGGGAGGGGAGGGAGAGAGAGAGAGAGAGCAATCAGTAACAAGATTTTATGGAGCAAAGGAATAATATTGATATTTTCTGATATCTGTCCACTCACAGCACGTTTGTAAACAGGATCAGGTTTCAACTGTCTTGCATCATTCCAGAAAACCTCAGTATCTGAGCCAGCACGAATCACAAACTGATCACGAGCTTTTTCATCAGTAAGCCAGTGTTGGAGATTTTCCTGATACAATATACAGGCAGTAGCACGGTAAGAACAGCATACATATATCTATGCATGTAAAAATCAAACAAGCAGCTTCCACAAACAAAGAGAGAATAAAGGAAATGAGAACCAGAAATGATACATTGTCTGTTGAAAATTAAGCAACAAAAGCTTCAAAAAGGTTGCACTCTGAATGTTCTACTTTTGATTCATTATGCTTATCAAGAAGGAATTTCTTCAAAACACAGAATCCTGACCAAGTTTTTTAACAATAGAACTTGTAACATGAGTTGCAACTGCAGCCCATCACTATATTATATATATATATATATATATATATATATATATATATATATATATATATATATATATAGGGATTAACAGAACTTGCTCATATTACGATTAGCAGAACAAAAAATTCTACATATGCAAGTACTAATAACTTAAGGGTTATTCAAAAATAAGTAATAGTCAACAACTAAAAGAGGCACAACTATATCTTAATCCATAATAAAGCTTTTAAAGTACCACTTGTATTTGAGAATCCAACACAGTATAATCTTGATGCTAAAACTGCAGTCTAGAGGGCTGGAAAAAGAGAAAGAGAGATTCAGGTATTTCACAGCTCATGTGTATGTGAGAGTAAGAATCTCAGCAGAGATTAAAAGAAGACTTCTAGGTCTTCATATCAGTAGTAGCTATTACAGTGGTTATGTAACAAGTGCATTCTAATTGTCCCATATCTTGCAATCCCATATTGGTGCCGTATATTACAGGATCTCATAACAACAAAAACATGGCCTATTTTCTCAACCAGAATAAAGGGAGAAAGAACTACAAAAGAATGAGTGAGAAACAGCACTCTGATCTTCACGACGACTACAAGTCCCAAAGGACCACCATGGCCAAGCGCAAAAACAAGCTTTGTAAATAAATCAAGGAAAAAAAAAAGAAGCAAATGAGAAGATATGGCAGTAGTACAGAAATGACATAAATAATTGAATTAATTACCCCAGGGGCATATGGCCTGATTTCAGGTGGAGCCCACTCATCTGGAACTCTCATAAATTTATCAAAGTCTTCAAACATGTTGACAGCAAAAATATGTGATCTGTCCAACTTGTACCCATTTGTTTTCTCCTTAGCGAGCTCAGCTTCCTGTAATTGTGAACAATAGAAATCAAAAAAAGAATTGAATGATCAAATAGTCATAGACCTTAATGTATAGCTAAAAACCATTTTCTTATATATAAAAAAAGAAGAAATTAGAGAATAGAATCAAATTTATAGCAAGCCAAGCATCTCAGACCAACCAAATTAATTTATCCTGGAAAAAGCCAATTAATCCTTGACGCACAAGATGAACTCAGAATATTGTGTGTAATATGTAACCTTACATTACATGGATATGCCAGTTGCTAATCCGGCACTTGTACCTTAGTCTTCAGTGTGAAAGATAAAAATATACGCATGATTGAATATGGATTTAACACAAGATTTGATTGAATAGTGAATGAGAATACCTGAGGTGTATTATACTCAATGAAGCAGTAACCTAGAGTTTTCTGTGTCTCAGAATCAACAGGCATCCAGAGGCCATCCTCCTTAATTACACCAATCTGGCCGTAAATTTTGCGAATAACTCCTTCAAGCTTCTCAAATTTTTCCCGAGGAACAACAGGGAGATTATCTACAACAATAATGTTACCAAAGCCAGCTTCAAAATCCAGCTGTTCTTCTTGGTAAACATCTTCATCATCACTACAAAGGATCATAGGCTAAGTCAGAGACTCAGAAGCAAACGAGCTGAAGAACAGGAAATCCAAACTGCATGCCTTGATTAATTATGCGCTAATGTAAACAATGTAATACAAAAGTAAATAGAAATTTAGCCATTATAATAAGCCAAATCAATGCCTTAGTCTTCCTGCCAAATAATGGGACTTTATTCTAAACAGAGTAAGCAGTTTTAATAAAGCTCCAAATCGGTCTCTAAGAAAACAGAATCTCACTATCTATTTACAAAATTTATTTTTAAGTTTGCAATTAAGCATATAAAGCTAAAAACCGAAAACATTAACAAAATTTTCTGCATTTGCTTTTTAATTCAAATCATCCTATATCGCAAGGCCAATGAAATTAGAATTCAAGAAAATATTATCGTTTTTTTGCTTGAGATTTGATGATTTCCGGATAAGTACAGTTGCTGCAAGAAGAGTATAACACCTTTGAATAACAATAATTAAAATGTCATGTTGGTCCAAAAGGGTTTTTTTAAATGTAACACCACTAAAAATCTAATTCAGTAACCGTCTACAGTTTCCTGCCATAGCCATAATTCACCATCTTTAACCGCAGCCATTGCCAACGGAAAAATTCTCCTAAAACCGACCTGACGACCTCATCTAAGTTACAACATTTGATTAACCAAACGAAACCGAAGAGTTGCATTGAGATTAAGCATTTAGTTTTCCTCAAGTTAACCGCAATTTCTAAGCAGCCAAACTCTAAATTTCTGTTAATTGTATTTCATTTACCTGATGATTCCAAAATTTTCGCCAGGAGGGAGATGAATGGAGCTGAGATCGACTTGGGAGAGATCGATTCCGGCAGCGGCAGCCCGCGCTTCTATCTCATTCATTAACATAACGTCCGCCATGATTACCTCGTCTATAATTTTAGGATTCTCTCTCTAGACTCCAGAGAGAGAAACAGAACGCTGCAGTCTGAAGATTGAAATAACTATGTGAGTAGAAAGAAACAGAAAGAGCACACTGGTCTTTTTAGGGTTTTTGTTATGTCAGTTAAAGGGTCGGTTCAGGTTGTAGAATTACGAAATAGCCATTGCTTGGATGTTAGTTTAAGTTGGGCCGTGTCATTATACTCACAGGCCCATATAGGTCATTTGATTGTTGGGAATTTTACAAAAAAAAAATAAAAAATAGAAACCTATTTACATTTTTAAAGCCCCTCAAAAATTTTTTCAACTTTACCGAATACAATATTCTAAAATTACAACAGTAGCTAAATTTTATGGCATTTCTTTGGTGTATATTAGAATTATCTTAATTCAATTTTCACCAAAAATAACAAAATAACAAGAATAATTAAATCATTAAAGAAGAAAAATAAAATTATAATTCAATCAAAATTCGAAATATCATAAAATCTCAAATAAATAGTGTGGTATACATTAAAAATACATTGCGTATACCTTCGAAATTCCTCAAGAATATCTCAAGAATATCTTAGGTATACCTTATGATACTTTGGATATATCTTGGAAATTCTCAAAAGATTCCTTAGGAGGAATTCTCTGAGAATATCTTGGGTGTACCTTGGAGATATTTTGATATACCTTTGAAAATTCAATGGGAATACATCGGGTATATCTTGGGGATATTTTGGATATACATTGAGAATTCTTTGAAAATTTTTTATAAGGAATTTTCTAGAAATACTTTGGTATACCTTGGAAATACTTTGATATACCTTTGAAGAGAATATCTTCAGTATACTTTGGGGATACTTTGAATATACTTTTGAGATACTTTGGAAACATTTGAGAATACAACCTTGTCAAGAATAGTTTATTATCAATATTGAAGATTTCTAGTTTTATATAGAAATAAAGGGTAGATTAAATAGAAAGAAAAATTATTGTTTAGCAATTAGAGAAGACATACAACGACTAGTCATATAAAGAAAGAAAAAGAATTAACGCATTTGGAAATTTGAAAACTAATATTTAGAACTTTGAATATTGTTAATGGTTAGTACATGGAAGCTTCTTCTTCAACGTGTTTGTACATATTACATCTATTTATAAATAATATTGGCTTCTTCATTTAGATGATTTCTCAACAATCGTGAGTCAATACCCTTCTTGGCGAAGAACTAAGTTGTGTAGATGCTGATGATATCACCACTACAAACACCGATAATCGTTATTATCTTGCTCTCCAACTGTACAAACACTGATTATTCTGCCATCTCAAACACCAACAATCGTAATCATCTTCCTCTCGAATTATATGATAACAAGTCATAAAATCGATACTCAAATATATATTCAGCACCCTAGCATTACAATTGCAAGAAAGATTAAGTATATGACGAATAAGAAGAATATGAAGATTTCTCAATGATAAAGAAAAAATAAAGATAAAATTGAAAAAATAGGTATAAATGAAAAGAAGTTTGGTAAAAATGAAAAAGCAAAAAAAATGACTGTTATTTTGAAAAAAAAAAGTTATATTTTGATATTTTATGTAAATTCCCTTGATTGTTTAAAGAATTTAAACCAATTTCATTTTCATTTTTTACTAAAATTAATTTTTTTTCAACCATTTGTTCTTTAAAGTTTTTATGCTATTCGTTTTTTTTTCACTCTTTTGTACTATAAGAGACATCGCAATAGCAATAATATTCATAAATTATATTAACATGGAAGAAACTGCTGCAATAGCAGCGGTATTTGACTACTAGAACGGTATTTAATGACAACGTCATCAGTATTTGTAGTTAAGTTGGGGAGATTATTAGAATTGATGAATTTACAATAATACTGCTATAATTATATATTTGATATAATCATTGCAGTTAGTATTAATTTTTGTTGAATTAAATATGATTCTTAATGTGAATTCGAATTAAATATATTTGTTTGAAAATTCTCTGATGATTTTTAATTTTGTATTGAATTATATTTTTCTTCCTTTTCTTTTTGATTAATTCAATTAATGTATACCAAATGTGTTCACGATGTATTATTAAGGTACATTTATATTGTGAAGATATTCATAATGTATATTGTATACACTAGTGCTCGACAATAAATTGAATTTGATGCTCTGTGTGTATAAATGCTGTTAGTTTAAAAATTTATTATGTTTTTAATTTCAATTAAATTCTATTTTTTTTATTCTTTTTCTTTTTTATCAATTCAACCAAGGTATTATCAATATATTATTATTTTTTTTATGTTTTGGTAAGGCTACAATTGAATCTAGCCGAATCAAATACTGAAGATATTGGATTTGGTTCATTTAAAACTATTGCACGCTCGAGCTCAATTTGAGCTTGAGCTCATTTCATTTCAAAATTAGTAAGCTCGTAAACGGATTGAGTTCGACTCGTAAATAACTCATATATTATTATTAACGATCTTAGCTCAAGTTTAGCTCGTTAACTAATAATCGCAAAAATTCAAGTTCGGCTCTTTAACTAATAATGATAAAAACTAAAGTTTAAGTTCGAGCTCGATAACAAAATATAACATAAACAAGCTTTAAGCGAATATGTTTACGAATTTTTAAACGAACACATTCACGAACTATTAAACAAATATGTTTGCGAGCTAACAAATCAAACAACATTAAGCTCGAGTTCTAACTCGTTAAGATTTTCGAATTCGGCTCGTAAAAATTAACAAATGATTTCAAATGAATTTTTTTCAAACCGAAACTTAAATAGCTCATGAATAGTTTGATTCATTTGCATACGTATATTTTGGTTAAAAATAAATTTAGTAAACCTAAAGTATTTTTAAAATATAACAAATGAATTCTGGAGTAATAGCCAAAAGGCTCAACAAATAAACTTCACAAATTTTAAAACTGGAAAAGAAATAATAAAAGTCAAACAATAAATTAAACAATATATTAATCATTTAATTATTTATTTTTTATCTTTTCATTAAAAATTGAACTAAAAAATGCAAAATTATTCAAAAGTGTCTTTTTAGACTTCGATATTATTATAAATATTTTTCATGCATTTTGATATTATTGAAAAAACTTAACACACCTCATTCTGGTTTCTGGAGTCCCAGTTGCCTCTCCCGATCTCACAATTGATGAAGACGGAGGAGCAATTTTCTTAAACCCTAGCATTCTTTTTCAAGTTGAGTTATAAAAGTCCAAAGATAAAAATTGCAGCGGAGGGGTGTATGCATGGAGATTTGGACATCGTCTACAAAACGATCCAACACACAGAAAAGCTATACGGCATCAAAATCCACCTTCTCCTCTGTTGTGGTGATTTCCAGGTAACATTCTTTGTTTTCTTTTATTCCTTCTTTTCTTGAGATTAATTTCATTTCAATTCGCAATTAGGCCGTGAGGAATGAGAGAGACATGGAGAGCTTAAGTGTGCCACCTAAATATCGCGAGATGAAGTCATTCTGGAAGTATATTCTAGCCAAGAAGTCGCTCCGGTTCCGACCGTATTCATCGGCAGCAATCATGGAGCCTCCAATTATTTATGGGAACTGTAAGTATCTTTTCCCTTTTCTGGTAGAAAAAGTTGTCGTCTTGTAGAGTTATCTGACATGAGTAAGCTATATTTGTAGATATTATGGTGGATGGGCAGCCCCTAATATATACTTCCTGGGCTTTGCTGGGGTGGTCAAGTTGGCAATATTCGTATTGGTGGCCTTTCTGGCATTTATAATGCGCGGCATTATCATCTAGGTTCCTCTCTTCCGGGGGCATATGTACTTGGTTAAATAATATTATGGAAGAAATGTGTGCATTTCCTTAAGGTAGAAATGAAGTGGAATGTGCTTGCGCAAGTCACTTTGAGAGGCCTCCCTATTATGAGGGCACCATAAGGTCCGTATATCACGTTCGTGAGTATGATGTCCACAAACTTATGCAAGTAGAGGAACCAATTGATATTTTTCTTTCGCATGATTGGCCTCTCGGCATCACTGATTGTGGGAATTGAAAGAAACTTGTTCGATCTAAACGACATTTTGAAAATGAGGTAATTACAATTCACATTGACATTTTCTATTAATGTAATTTTGTTGCCTTTTCTTTTAAATGCATTTATTATGTCATACTTATTCATAAGCAAACTACAAAGAAGAGAGGAAGTATATATTCTAGGATTAAAAATTAAGATCCTTCTCACATGGAAAGGAAGGGCCTTTCCGATTTATTTTGCCTGGTAGAGATGATAATGTGGGGCTTTCCAATTTTAATGAAGCCTATTCACCATAATAAACTTGCCTCCTTCCTCAAGTTCTAGCCCTTGGAAGTAAAGCTGCTGCTCAACTGCCTGAAAAATTGAAATCCTCCTACTGGTTCTCAGCTCATCTGCACTGCAAAAAGTGGAAGATTGTTAGAAATGTGCCCAAAAGGCAATCGCCTTAAGCACTTAGTGTACACATTCATAAAAGCATTTTTTCATTACATTAGTATTTATTTGCATATGAATTGATATAGATCTTAAACTGATTAATGAAAGTCCATGATATGAAACATAGCATGAAGGAAATCATGATGGGATCATGATAATGAGATTCCTATCATGTGTAATTATGTTTATATCTAAATTATCCCTAGTCATA
>CATIWF010083923.1:0-32415 GCA_949630135.1 Balakata baccata
GTAATCAGTATAAATACCTTACCAAAAGGCCATTTAAGTAGAACTAACAACTTAACAAGTGCCAAAGCTATTGCAATTTATTTTCTCAAATCCTTTCATTAATTACTTTTGTATAAGGGTTCAAATGTTACTCTGAAAACACTTGGGTTGTCTTGTAATTGGGTAGTGTGAGCCAAATTAAAAGGAATTGTTGTTGTGTGAGCCACAAAACACAAGGGAAATTTGGGTTGAGTGTGAGCCTTGCTAAAACACCTAGTTGAGAGTGAGCTAGTTGAAACTCCAAAGATTGTAATCTAAGTGATTAGATTAGTTAATACCCAATCTAAGTTAGGGAGAGGAGTAGGGTTAGTTAACACCCGAATCTCTATAAAATTCATGTCTCAATCTTCCCTTTCTCTTTTATTATTTTGTATGTGCAAATTTTTAATTTCCCACCGATTCATCCCCCCTCCCCCTCTTGGTAATTGTTTGGACAACAGTTATGATTATGAAGTTATATGGAAATATTGTGTTAGTTGGCATGGAAACCCTTGGAGGAAGATGAAGGGTGGTTGGATTTTGTATGTGTTTGTGATTTTTGAAGTTATTGGAAGTGAGATACCATGATATGGAGTAGAAATCATGCTTTATAACCATAGTTTGGGGAGTGTGGGTTAGATGTATATTTTTTTCATACTACCATAGACATAATATTTCATATGTGGTATTGTTTGTGATAGGAAGAAAAGAGGAAGGAGATCAACAAAGAGAGTAGATAGCTCCTTAGTTGAATTTTTATCAAGCTCATAATAGAGGTTTGTACATATACGCATAGTTATTTGCCCTTTAAATGTGATAATTGCATGTATAAAATGAAATATGTGCTTATATGTTGTTTAACATTGCTTATTTTTGAAGTAATAGGATATTGTATAAAATAGAAGCGTAACATGGCATTATCAATGTTAGAAAGGTTAATTAGAATAATTGAATATGTATAAATATGGTTATAAGTATGAAAATAGCAAATGTGTTATAAAGGGTACGATACATATATAAAACCTGTGTTATGAACTTGGTTTTGACCCATTTTGGGGGTTTATTTGAGTTGTGATAACTTATTTGTTTTAGTTTCCAATGACCATTAATGAAGCCTATGCATGTGTAGGAAGTGCTTAGAAGTGAAATTTCAACAAAATTTGACTATAGACACAAGTTAGGACCTTTCACAACCAGTGTCACAACCATGCTGAATTTGTCATGACCATAACGACAATGTTCATAACTGATGGAAAATAGAGGTAGTAGCTTTCACGACCAGGTGTCACACCAGCCTAATTTATCATGGTCATGATAACACTATTCACAGCAATAGTAGCCTATATTTTAATTACATTTTGGTGGGTCCAAAACATGCCAAATATGCACAAATATCATAGTATGATATAAAAACATATGGAAACATATTAATAAGTATAAATATGATATATGAACATGCATGAATTATAAATAATACGATGGAAACAAGAAGAATGAGATTGAAACAAATAGTTACTTTGTATAAATGCCCATTTCTCCATCCGAGGACTACTTTGAGATAAATGGTGCACCATAAAGGGGATAAATGATATGTATCGCTATGAGGTATGAGAGGGAAACATGGTTGCTAGCCATAGACTGGATGCTCCTATTTTCGGCACTCATATCAATTATTATACTCGGTCTTTTGACTTGAGGAGCTCAAACGAGCATACGGAACAAAGTGGGTATGTAGGATGTCTGACCCTAGACTAGAAGCACCTACTTTATTACCAAATACAGAAAGTGAGTAGGATGACTAGCCCTGGACTAGATGCGCCTACTTCACACCCCGTATCTGGCCAGTCTGAAAATGAAATTTGGGCTATATTTATCAAAGTTACTTATTGAAAAGAAAATGAACATGACATGTATGATTGATGGTAAGAGGTTAATGGCACAAATAATGATAAAAAGATTAAGGCATATAATATAAAATGAATACATGTAATACAACATTTCTATAGTTTTCATAAACATGATATAATGTGCATAATGCTATGGCATGATATATGTTATGCCTTGTTTATACGTTTGCATGGGAAAATCCTAATGCCTATATGTACCATTAAGCTAGAGATAGCTTAGCGTGAGTTTCTCTCATGCAGGTCAAGAAGCTTGTAGATAGCCAAGTTGAAAGAAGAGAAGTAAGTCAGAGCCCATATCAAGAGAAATCATTTGAGACCCGGTTTGTGGGTCTAAATTATCAAGTTTTGTATTTTACACATCCATGCATATGGATATTGTAGAAACAGCTTGTATTTGACACAATATTAGATATATGTATTATGTACATGTATGGGGTTTTAGTCCGAAACTATATATGATATGAAAAAAAAATAGTAATCAATAATAGAATAAGATAAGTAAAGACAGTGACATTTTATCTATATAATGGGATTGTTCCTTTTATATAGGGGAAATAATAGGCATAATCATATTATATAGTTAGGGCGTCACAGAACCTTTAGTACAGAGAGCACATGAGGATTATCTAGTAACATATTAAAATTGGGGTAAAAGGTAAACAACATTGTTTCAGTATTAAGGGTTGTTTCTACATTACTAATAACATGTTGGTATTGCTGGTATCTAGAAATGCTAGACAAGCAAACATAGGTAATCCCCTTTTCCCATGGTAGGAAAGAGTAAGGCAAATGGCACCAAAGTGCATATGAGAATATCCATCCTTTCTCCAAAAGGGCAAAATTTTTTTTGGAATTTGCAGAGACAAACTGTTCTTCTCTAGTTGCTTTGATAGTACAATGGTCAATAGAAGAGGATTGAACATATTCTTTGACTAACTTAGTGGGTTTACAAACAAGAGATTTTATATTGGTAGTCCAAATAGTTTTGGCTTTATTGTAGGCATCATAAGGGCCAAGAAAAGGAATTTAAGTGATGGGGGTTTTATGTTCATTTGGGATATGATGAAGTTCATAAAGAAAATCTATCTTATTACATGGCTAGTTTTACAAAGAGAAGAAGGAGAAAAGGTGAGTGGAGCATAAACGGAGGATATAAGAGTAAAGTTGACTTCTATGAGTGTGAATACTTCTCTGATCTTTCATCAAAACCACACATATATATTATCTTCGACTTAAGATAAGAACTATGGCTCTGATACCAAAAAGGCTCTCTAACCAATTACACAACTTAATGCTAAGCATGTGAAATAGGAAGTATATACAAAATTATCGTAAAATACTTATTACCTCTATTTTATAAATGTATACTCCTATAATTCACTATGAATAAACTATCATAATAAGACAAAAAAAATTATATAAAAACAGAATAGTAATTAATGACAAGTCCAATATCTAATAATCACGAATATATATAAAAGTGGGAATAGGGGATAGACAAATTTACCAAAAAAGACCAACATGATTATATTAATTAATTGAGTTAATTTTGTCATTTAATAATTTAATTTATTATAAAATGTATTAATAATTCATTAATTAGAAGTCTAATTCTATTAGGACTAGGTAATATAAAAAATATATAACTAATATTAAAAAAGAAAATAATTAAATAAAAAAAATCAAGAAGACATGGTAAAAAAATAAAATGGACAAGATTACTTGTATATAATAAATAAATTAACAATTATGATGGGCAAGATAATTTGATGCTTTTTTTTTTATATATAGTATTATAAAAGTCAAATATAATTAATAACCATAAGTATTTAAATTAAATGTAATTTAATTACATTATATATATATAACTGGAAATAAGAGAGACAAGAAAATGATTAAAAAGTACTTACTACCTCTATTTTATATATGACTCTTAATGATGGAAAAATAGTAATTTAATAAAATTTGGAACAAACATACACTCTTATAATTTATTATGAATAAAATATCATAATAAGACTAAACAAATTAATAAAAAATAAAAAAATTATATAAAAACTAAATGATGATTAATAACAAGTCTAATATATAATAATCACATACAAAACACGTTAATGAAAAACTGGTATATATAAATGTAGGAATAGGAGGGTGGACAGGCAAAATGATCGTAAGATAATTATTATCTATATTATATTATGACTATTAATAATAGACAAATTAGTAATTTGAAAAATACTATAATATAATATTAAATTTAAGATAAATAAGAACTCCTTATTTATTATGAATAAAATACTATAAAATAATAAGATGATTATGGTTTATCTTTATTTATTTATTTATTCATTTAATTGTGAGCTTCCGAAAATCGATTTTCTTAAATAAACAAATAAATTTCCACTAAAAAAATAGATTTTCTAGGCTATTTTAGAGTCCATATTCCTCTGTTTTTTCTGTTTTATGCTAACCAATTTTTTATTTGTCTAAAATTTATTATTTATTTAAGTTTTTTATTTATTTTAGTGAATTTTAATTTTCGGATCTGTATACAGTATATCAGCATATCGATATCGATATGCTAGCGTATAAACTGTTGGATAGAGATATTTCATATGATCTGTTTAATTTACAATTTCAACCATTGGATAAATATCTTATGATATGTTCCGTTCATTACGCTTAACATACCGATATGCTAAACGTACTATAGACGAGCCTTAATTTTTCCATAAAAAAGAAGACATATTTTCATTATATTTATGCAATTTTGCAACTTATTGCATTTGTCTTTATACTTATTTATGTCTCAATTAAGATGTTTTTATATAGATGTCAAAACATACTTATATAAAAGATAATATTTTAGAATTCAACCCATCGGAAACGATAATTTAACAATGACATCAATTTTTCTATTCTATCGATATTAAATTTTTTAGTATTAGGGTAAATATTATATTAAATTCTGAATTTTGTATATTTTTATAATTATATTTAATTCTATAAAAATTTTATTTAAATTATATAAACTTTCACTTTGCTAACAAATTTAGTATTGGTACTATGGAATCACACACCAAATCTAGATTATATGTGTAATAGTAGATACGTAATATAGATTGATTTAACTAAAATATTTACATTTGTACTAATATCTTTATTGTCAATGAATATCAATTTATTTTTCAACAAAAAGAATAAATTTCACTAAATACTTATGTTTCTATTAAAGATTACTCCATTGCAAACTTGATGTCTATTTATATAAACCCATAAAAGTTTTTGATAAAATATTTTCATCATTTCATAATTAGGATAAGTGAATTTGAATACATAAAATCTTAAAGTTAAAAAAATATATGTTTTACTTTTTTATGACTTGGTTCAGTGTAAATTCAAATTGATTAGTAACATGAAAAAAAATGAAGAGGATATAATATCAAGATCATATTACAAATATAAATCGTTTTCTTATAAATTTTTATGCTTTAATTAAAATTAAATTTAAAATTATGAAAATAAATATCATAATCATATTATACTATACTATATATAAAAGTAGAATAGGGGGACATGTAAATTTACCAAAAAGTCAATCTAATTGTATTAGTTAATGGGGTTAATTTTATCATTTAATAATTTAATTTATTAGTTAATAATATTAATAATTTATTAATTAGAAATCAAATTCTATTAGAACTATGTAACTATATTTTATATATAAAAAATAATTAATTTTAAAAAGAAAAAATAATTAAAAAAATACTAGGAAGGAAAGGTAAAAAAATTTAATGGACAAAATAATTTATATATAGTAAATAAATTAACATGTTAAACCACACAGAATAAATTGTAATTTTTCTTATAATTTATACGTGCAATTATTATAAGAAAATCTCCTCAATATTTCGTATGATAGGTTACTCCTAGCTGTCAATAAAAAAACTAATTGAATTATGAAGGAAATCGAATTAAGAATAAGAACGTTATTTGAAGATATATTTACATGTTTAGGTTATATTTTTTTACTTACGTTATTTTGTCATTAAATTTTGATGAGCTAGATTTATTTATCTTTAATTTTTTAAAATAATTTAACACAAAAAAATAGAAATGCATAGTAAAAAATATAATTGACAAGATAATTTGTATATAGTAAATAAATTAACAACCAAAATAGACAAGATAATTAATGGGATAGATAATTTGGCGTGGTTTTTTTTAAATATAGTATGATATAAGAATCAAATATAATTAATAACTATTAGTATTTAAATTAAATGTGACTTTAATAATGATAAATCTAATTATTAAAAAACCATTTGCAATTGGAAATAGGGAAACATGCAAAATGATTGTAAAGTATTCTCTCTATTTTATATGACTTTTAATAATAGATAAATTAGTAATTTAATAAAATTTGATATAAACGTACACTCATATAATTCACTATGAATAAAATATCATAATAAGAAGAGACAAATTAAAAAATTAAAAAAATTATATAAAAATCAAATAATGATTAATGATAAGTTCAATATCTAATAATTACATGCAAGATACGTTAATGAAAAACTAGTCATATCATATCATACTATATACAAAAGTGGAAATAGGAGGGACATACAGATTTAACAAAAAGCCAACCTGATTGTATTATTAATTGAATTAATTTTATCATCTAATAAATTAATTTATTAGTGAATAGTGTTAGTAATTTATTAATTAGAAGTATAATTCTATTAGAACTAGGTAATTATATTTTATATATGTTAAAATAGATAACTAATATTAAAAAGAAAAAAAAATGTTATTTTTTATATTGAACAAATGATTATTCACATTTTATTTATTATTGATTTTATCAAACCGAAAAAAACTATTATGAGATAATTAATTGTTAGAATCTAGGAGTATGGTTAATTCAATAGTCGAATAAAATGACAAGAGGAAGCTAGAAGAAATATGAGCCTTGTGTTCTATACAGTGTCTTTAAGACAAATTTGACCTCTACCAACAGTGTTTAGGAAAACTGACATTTGTCTTCCAGGATACAACAGATATCAAGTAGATATTGAACACAAAATACTCACTTACAACGAACTAATTATATGTCACACTCTCTATCATTTGAGAAAAATAAGAAAATAGAAGAAGAAGATTTTCCCAACAAGAGGAAAAAAAAATTATTCAACAAAAGCCAAGAACTCCTATTTATATTAGATAAAGGAGACATGAGATTAATTGTAATTAATCTCTTTAAAAGCTGTCAGTCTTTGTAACATTCAAATAATGGTAAATTTCATATTTGAAACATCAGAAAATAAAATTCCAAAAAACAAGAAGCTCAAAAGACAAATCTAGAAAATAAACGACACGGGCTTGTGGATTAGCTATGTGATGCGACTGGGCTAAGATATTCCCAGACGGTCACCTATCTGGGCCAAGGTATTCCCAGACGGTCACCTATCCTAGTACTGACCCTGCTCAAGAACGCTTAATTGACCGCTTAACCGTCTTGAGCCAAGCACTTTTCAAAAGGTCACCCATCATGGTACTGCCCCTGCCACAACATACTTAACTAGAAAGAACGCTTACCGTTCTGCCAAAAGCTTAAGCTGACAGCAGAGGCACAACTCTATTCCTTTATCTTGGATCAAACAAGGGTCACCAGTCTCTTTCAACTTTGTGTGCCACCTGGCCAAACTCGTTCCACACACCCCCTAGACCCGAGACGTATCATTCCTTCCCTCTTTAAGGAGATTCGTCCTTGAACCTGGCACACGGAAGTGGAATCCGGACTCGACTTCAGGCTCTGATACTAAATGATGCGATTAGGCCAAGATATTTCCAAACAGTCACCTATCCTAGTACTAACCCTGCTCAAGAACTTTCCAAGAGGTCACTCATCATGGTACTGCCCCTGCCACAGCACGCTTAACAAGAAAGAGCGTTTACCATTCTGCCAAAAGCTTAAGCTGATAATAGAGGCGCAACTCTATTCCTTTATCCTGAATCAAACAAGGGCCACTAGTCTCTTTCGACTTTGTGTGCCACCTGGCCAAACCCATTCTACACCCCCAGACTCGGGACGTATCACCATACATACACTACAGCACAACGATAAAGGCTTGTGGAATCTACACGGGCATGTTAGAAGTATGGCCGTGTGAGACGACACAGGTGTGTGGAATCCACATGGCCCTGCCAAACACTTGGTCGTGTCAAAAGACACGGGCATATTGTTGTCTCCTTCAATTTTTAGAAATAAAAAAAATGTAAAAATTAGACTTAGTTCGAACCATGAGATTTCGATCCGACATTCATGTACGCATGTCGCACACCCACGCATCGGCCTATCTCGGATTATGGATTTGTATCCCCTACACCAGAGCATGCAAGAGAAAACCTTTCATGCTACTTTCTTATCTATGTAAGAATGTATTTTACTATATAAACACAAATCAACTTTATATTTTAGTTATGTGAGACAACTCCCATTTTCACTTTTTCTCTTTATATCTTCTTAACAAGGTGCTTATTTTGAGTTTCAATTTCTATTCACAAATTCTTCATTTTGAGCATATGAATATATTAAGTCATAGTTCTTATGTCAAGGAATACATATCCAGGTCTTTCTCCTAAAATCGAGTTGTGGAACTCACTCAAATTACCTTCTCAAAATGACTCATAATCACAATTTTTCCAATATTAACATCATTACTAAAATTAAATGTGTTTTACTCAAAAATACTATCTTAATAAAAATATATATATATATATTAGGAAGCACTAAAAAAAATGACAAGATAATTTATATATAGTAAATCTTTTTTTTTTGAAATGATTGTATATAGTAAATAATTAACAACCACATAATGTGCAAAATAATTAATGAACCAAATAATTTGACGTGTTTATATATATATATATATATATATATAAGAATCAAATATAATTAACAACCATTAATATTTTAAATTAAATGTAACTTAATTACATGATAATTAAAAGTAACTAAAATTAATTTATTGAACAAAATTATTATTATTATTATTATTATTATTATTAAATAGTGATTAATGATGAGTCTCATATTTAATAATCAAGGGACAAATAAATTTATCAAAAAATCAAACTGATTGTATTAGTTAATTGAATTTATTTTGTCATTTAATTATTTAATTTATTAGTGAATAATGTTAATAATACATTAATTAGACATTTAATTTTATTACAACTAGGTAACTAAGTTTTATATATAAAAAATAAATAACTAAAATTATTAATACATAGTTAACGAAATTTTAATGTCCACAAACTTTTGTTTTTATTTTACTAAGGACAATATTTTTTATAACAAAATTTAAGAAGAATAAATAATGTAATTTTCTCTATTTTAAATTTAAAAAATAGTAAGTCTAAACTAAATTATAACCATGCATATAATTTATAATATAAATTTTAAAATATTGAGTACAATTCTTATAAATTATTTGGGAAGCTATAATTTTTTAATATGTTTTATATAGTTGAATAATTAATTTATTTTAATCATATATATAATGAGCTAAGTTTTTAAAATTTACGTGCATAATATAATATAATTTACTTTTATATAAAATATGAGAATCAAATATAATTAACCATAAGAATTCAAATTAAATATGACTTAATTACATAATAATTAAAAGTAGCTACAATTAATTTTGTGGACAAGATTATTATTATTATTATTATTATTATTATTATTATTATTATAATGATGAGTTCAATTATTAAAAATCACGTGAACAAGGAGGACATGCAAAATGACCGTAAAATATTTACTACATTTATTTTGTATATGACTCTTAATAATAGATAAATTAGTAATTTAGAAATATAAACAAAATGACCGTAAAATACTTACTACCTCTATTTTATATATAACTCTTAATAATGGACAAATTAATAATTTTCATATGAGTTATAATATGAGTCCATTATATAATAATCACATACAATGCACGTTAATGATAAACTAGAAGGGATAAGCAAATTTACTAAAGAGTCAATATAATTACCAACCATTAATATTTAAATTAAATGTGACTTAATTACATGATAATTAAAAGTAACTAAAATTAATTTACTAGACAAAATTATTATTATTATTATTATTATTATTATTTATTTAATAATGATGAATCAAATTATTAATAGAGAGATATATATACATTCTTATAATTTACTGAATAAAATATCATAATAAGATAAAATAAATTAATAAAAAAATATATAAAAATCAAATAATAATTAGTGACGAGTTTAACATTTAATAATCACGTGCAAAATATGCTAATGAAAAACTAGTATATATAAAAGTGAGAATGGGGGGATAGATAAAATGACCATAACGTATTTACTATCTCTATTTAATACATGACTTTTAATAATAGACAAATTAGAAATTTAGTAAAGTATTTACTGTCTCTATTTTATATATAACTCTTAATAATGGACAAATTAGTAATTTAATAAAATTTGAGATAAAAATGCACTCCTATAATTCACTTTAAATAAAATGTCATGATAAGACATGACAAACTAATAAAAAAATTATATAAAAACCAAATGATGATTAATGACGAGTCTAATATCTAATAATCATGTGTATGACACATTAATACAAAACTAACATATATAAAAGTGGGAATAAGGGAACATATAAAATGATCGTAACGTACTTAATATTTCTATTTAATATATGACTTTTAATAATAAACAAATTAGTAATTTGTTAAAATTTAGGATAAACATGCACTCATATAATTTATTATAAATAAAATATCATAATAAGACAAAATAAATTAATAAAAAACAAAAAAATACAAAATGGTTGTAAAGTACTTACTACCTCTATTTATATATGATTCTTAATAATGGACAAATTATTAATCTTCAAATGAATTATACTATGAATAAAATATTATAAAATAATAGAAATTATATAGCTATAGCATACATATAAAAAAATAGAAATGAAATTTAATTAAGACGAGTTGACCATCTAATAATCACATGCAACACATATTAATAAAAAACTAGTCATACTATATATAAAAGTGGGTATGCAAATTTACCAAAAAGTCAACATGTATTAGTTAATTGGATTAATTTTGCCATTTAATAAATAATTTATTAGCTAGTAGTGTTAATAATTCATTAATTAGAAGTCTAATTCTATTTGGACTAGGTAACTATATGTTTTATATATATAAAAAAAAATCAAATAACTAATATTTAAAAGAAAGAAAAAATAATTTAATAAAAAATATTAGGAAGACCCGGTAAAAAAAATAATAGTATATTTTCATTCAAAGTACAACAACAATGATTTTTACTGACATATTGAATTTATATAATGGTAAGTCTAAATTAAATTACAATCGTGCACGTAATATATAACATGAATTGTAAAATTCTTAGTACAATTTTTATAAGTTATTTGTGTTGACCTTAGGCTGATTAATCTCTATTTTGATCTTGACAATTAAATTAAATATTACTAATGTCTTCATCTAATGTTGTTTTGATAGTGCACAAAATTTCAAGTTAATTGGATTTGATTTGCTTAGTGAACAAATCAGTCAAAAATTGAAGAACAATTTCCCCCTTGGAAAAGGCATATTCTCCCTCGGAAAAAATATGTCCCCTTTGGGAAATGGTTCCCCCTTGGGACAAAAAGTTTCCCCCTCGGGAAGTGCTCTGTCCCGACCGGAAAATTTGACTGAGACTAACTGTTAAAGAGCTGTTGAAGAAAAGGACAAATCTAAGGCTGCCACGTGTAAGGCTCCAACAAATATATGAATTTCCCGACTAGGAAACATTGTTTCCTGAATGGGAAACTGTCTCTGTCAGACAACTTTTACTCAATCTTTTTTAGAACGTTAGAAATAGTTTTGACATCATATGTAACGGATAATTGGAAGGTAAACACTATAAATAGACCTCTAAAAGGCCTTAGTATAGTAGAGCTTGATTTTAAGTGCGCTAAAAGTCTTGCAATTTTAATCTCATCTCTTTTGTAAAAAGGTTGAAGTGTTAACCTTAAACACTTGGGTATATGTTGTAAGAGTGATCCTAGTAAGAAAAACTCTTGTTTGGGTTGTGTGTGAGCCTGTTCAAAATACAAAGAATTAGTTGTTGAGTGAGCCTTTAAAACATAAGAGATTTGGGTTCGGTGTGAGTTTTGAGAAAACACTAAGTTGTGAGTTAGCTAGAAAACTCTTTTGTAATCTCAAGTTGAGATAGTAGAACTCCCAATTGCGGTTGGAGAGAGGACTAGGGTATGTTAACACTCAAACCTCTATAAATCCTTGTGTGCAATCTTCTCTTTCTCCTTTACTTTCTATGTTTTATTTGCATATTGCTCAAAGACTCAAAGAAATCCATTAAGCCGAAAATTTCTATTTGCCACCAATTCAACCCCCCTTCTTGGTGCTCCATATTTCCAACAATTTGAAAAGTTCTAATTTCTTAATAACTTTTATATAGTTCAATAATTAACTTTTTTAATCATATACATAACGAATTAAGTTTTTAAAATTTACGTGCATAGTATAATATAATTTACTTTTATATAAAATATAAGAATCAAATATAATTAATGGTTATTAATAGACAAATTAAGCATTTGGAGGGATGAGCAAATATCACTTTCTTTCTACCATTGATTCCATTCAACTCCTAAAATTGTTTCTATGTAGCTTAAGTCATTATCAAGTCTACATCTTCTAATCAACAACAACAATATATAATAGAAAAAATGAACAAAAATCAACAAATAAGAAGTTAGTAACTCACTTGACTGGAAAGAAGCAAAGTGACTCCAATGAATAGTGGTGTAGTAGAAAGAGAATGGTGGGGAGTGGATAGAGGAGAAAAAGAATGACATGGTATGGGGTGTGATAGGTAGAGGTAGACAAGACAACGAGAATGGCGTGGTGGGAGAAAGGAGGCGGAGAGGGGCTTGAAAGAAGAAAACTAGTTGCACTTGTGTTTTCAAGTTTACATAATCAATTTATTTCATGAATGAAATGGTGTCATTTTCAATTTTCAAATTAGTGATAGCCACTAATTAACTTAGTGATGGAAAAACACCATCACTATATATAAGGTTAGTGACGGACAACATTCTGTCACAAAATTATGAAAATTAAAATAATGTTGCTATAGTGACAGAAAAAATCCGTCATCAATTTAAGAACAGTGACAAATTTATTTATAATGCCTACAACACAAGGCCTGGAAGGTAATATGGTATAAAAGGGTAATTCGGCAATTTAAAGGGAGAATATGTATATATATTGAATATATGAGAGTTATATTATAAGGATAAGAAGGTATATTTGGGGTATATGTAAGGTACATTGGTCAATTTTGGCTTTGGTTTGCATTGAGGGATGAAACAAATGAAGAAAATGTAATACCCGCTAATTGGGGCGTAGAATTTATTATGGGATATGAAGGGTAAAACGGTAATTAAAAGTATGTATATATGGGTTAATTTTGATGATGAATGAGAGGTATATTGGAGGAAAAAGAAGGTATATTGGGGGTATACGGAGATATATGAAAGGTATATATGAGGTATATGTGAAATATATTGGCCGATTTTGGTTCTAGTTTCAAGAAAAGGATGAAATAAACTAAAAATAATGAAAAATTAAAGTGTCACGGCTATGACAAGGGGGTGTCATGACCATAGAAATTGAAAAAGTGGAAAAAAATCTGACTTTTTAAAGTTAGTTGCTACAGTAACTCTTCATGGTCGTGAAAGGCAACCTTCATGACCGTGAAATGTGACTATATAAAGCTTTTTCCACATACTTATTACCATTTTTAGCCAATTTTTCCATCCTCAAATCCCAAGAACAGAGTACAAACACCCAAGAACACTAAAGGAGTGGTTCTTCATGGTTTTTGAGTGAATTAAACATCAAACCAAGAGAAAAAACACAATCAAAGCAAGATTTGAAGAAATTATCAACTTTGATGAAGATTTGGAGGAGAGAGGAAATTGGTGCAAGAGAGGCCATGATTTCTTTGCATGATCAACGGTATTTTCTGCCATTAAGAGGTAAGAAAACGCAAGAACTCCACCTCTTTGCTATGATTATGAAGCTATATGAAGAGATTATGATGTTTGAGTGAAAAGCCATAGAGGTTAGGTTATGGAAGATGAAGGTAGTGTGGATTTATGTATATTTATGTTCTTTGAAGTTATTAAATGTGAGATACCATGATATTGAGTTGAAAATATGCTTAATAACCTTAGTTTGGGAATTATGGAATTAGATTTATAATTATACATATTTATCATAGTTATAGATATTGAGATATAGCTTGAGTTAATTAGAAATAATTGTAATTATGTTAGGTGATGCCTTTCAAAGGTGGAAATTAACCACCAAGGAGGTTGGGCAAGCTTAAAACTTGGATTTTGAGTTGGCTCTATAGAGGTAAGTACACAAATGCATCTTTAATTTATTGAATAATGTAGGCATGTGATAAATGACATGAAAATGTGATAGATGACATGTTAATTAGAAATGATTGAAAATAAATAATGAAAAGAAAGACATGTTGTAAACTAATTATAATTACGGGTTATAAATGGCATAAGGGAATAAAAGATAAAGAAGGAATTAGAATAAAAGTATGGGTTCCAATGTGTACCTAAAAACTTGTAATGAGTAATTATATGACTACTAACACCATTGCTAGGTAATTAGTTATAGTGGATATGTTGAATGACATGAATTGGGATTAATGATAAAAGAAGTAAGCTAAGCATGATTAAGATGAATATGAGTATAGGAGGATTTCTTAAGTAATGGTTTATAGAACTTGAATGATATGTAAATGTCAATATTGAAAATTGATAGATAGGTAAATGCACAAGTTCATTAAAGGCACTTAAGGTGCCTAAAGGGGATGGCATAATAGAGGTAAGCTCCCTAATTAACATGTGAATTGTTATATTGAGCATGCTTATTTAATAAGTAATGTGATATTATAAAATTTGAAAGCATAAAATGGCATGAGTAAATGTTAAAGAAGTTAATTAAGAGTGTTTGAATGCGTATAAATATGATAACAAGCATGAAAAAGGCAAGGGCATTAAATTATGCACATTGTATGTGTAAAGCATGTGTTGTTGAGCTTGGTTGTGACTCATTTTAGGGGAATGATTTGAGTTGTTAAAACTTGTTTGTATTGGCGTCTAAAGACCATTGATGATGTCTATGCATGTTAAGGAAGTGATTAGAAGTGAAATTTTGACAACATTTGACTATAAGCATAAGTTTGGATCCTTCACAACTAGCATCACAACCATGCTATTTTCTTCATGGCCATCCAATAGCCGTCATGCCCAGTGTCACGTCCAAGACAAAATTCTTCATGTCCATGAAGACACTATTCACATCAATAGTAACCTATGTTTAAATGATGTTCCGGTGATTCCAGTACATGCCAATTAGGACCAAATGTCATAATATGAAGTAAAAACATGTGAAAACAATATCGATGTGCATAAATGTGACATGTGAGCATGCATATAAAATATGGAAATATGATGGAAAATAAAAGAATATGTTTTTATGTTATGCATATTAATTAAGACATACGAGAATATTATGAAAGTACAAAGAATATGGTATTAAATGCCCATTTCTCCACATGTGGACTAAAATTAGGATAGATGGTATACCATTAAGGGGATTTATGGTACCAAACTAGATGGTGCACCATTAAGGGAATTTATGGTACTGAACCAGTTATATGTTTAGGGATAAGGTGGCTTAAACTTGTGAGCGCCCTTGATCCCACTTATATACAGATGATATATCGTAAGCAGAAAAGGTGGCTTAAGCTTATGGAGTACCCTTAGTCTCATTTACATAGATATATCATGATTCGTCAAGTAGGCTTAAGCTCGTGGAGCGCTCTTGATAGGAAATCAGAGTGAATAGTATGGCTTAAACTCGTGGAGTGCCCCTATTCTATATCCCGTATATGGATGGTCCGAGAATGAGATTTGGACTAATGGCTAGAAAATATGACATGAAAAGTAATTATATGTTAAAAGGATTAAGGCAGTGATTACAGAAAGAAATGGAACATATGATGTTATGAAAATAAATATTACTTTGGGAATTAATATACGCTCAAGGCCTTCGAGAGGTTAATGCGTTGATTAATAAATGGGAATATTAAAGTAAAAGAAAAGAGATGTGATCCACATATCACATTAATGTACATAAAAGAGATATTGAATGAATATGTGACTATGTATAAGTATTAATCTATTGCTTTGACACTGTTGTGATGACATGCCATAAACTATATGTTATATGTTATATTGATTTGCATATGTGTACTATTTAGCCATATGTAGCTTAGCATGTTTCATGTGCACATAGGTCATGGAGCCAATGTATAATCAGTGTAGCAGTTAACAATGGAGATGCCTAAGCCCGTATAGAGGAGACCATTTAGACTAGATCTAGGTCAACACATCTATAGCATGCCTTTACTTATTGCATTCGTTAAAGGAACATAATTATTATTTTTGTTAACATGTAATAATGAAATATGACATAAGGTAAAAAAAAATAGAGCTCGACTAGATGCATGAGACAAAGGCCTTATAGACCTAACCTAGAATATAAAACATGATTAAAACAAGTTATAGCCACTTAGTTCGTACCACTTTCTATATATTATGGGATATACTTGTAATATGTGGAGGGTATTATAGAAAATGTGAAAAATTAGGCTTCACACCCGTGAACAAAGTGTTCATGGCTATGAATATTATGGTCAAAGGATTAGTATTGACTTTTGAGGCAACTGCTATAGTAGCCTTTCATGACCATGAAGGTTTTTGTTCATGGCCATAAAGGTCTAGTATATAAATTATTTGTATGATTTTATCTTCATTTTTTCACCATTTTATCAACTCATAAACCCAAAGAACATATCATACACCCCTAAGAACCTTAATAGAGTGATTCTACATGGATTTTTGAGAGATCAAACACCAAAACCAAGAGAGAAACCAAGATCAAAGTAAGATTTAAAGGATTTAAAGGATTTGTCAACTTAGAAGAAGAGTTGGAGGAAAGAAAAAGTCTAAGTAAGAGAAAGCTTTGTTCCTTTGCATGATCAAGAGTATTTTATGTCATCAGGAGGTAAGAAAACATGAGAACTCCATCTCTTTGTTATGATTTTGAAGTTATTTGGTGAGTTTGCTTTGATTGAGTAAAGAGCCATGGAAGTGGGTTTTGGTTTGGAGAAGGGGTGATTTATTTTCATAAGAAAAGTGTTCCTTGAAGTTTAATTAAACAAGAAATCATGATATTAAGCTAGAATCTAGCATGATTGCTTCAGTTTGGGAATTATGGGATTTAATATATGATTATATTTAATTGCTATAGACATAGAATTTTATATATGGTCATGGTTGTGTTAGGAAAACAAGGTGAAGAAGGAAGAGATCATCAAGGGGAGTAGAATAGGTCCTTAGTTGGCTTTGTTCAAGCTCTTTATAGAGGTTTGAATATATTTGCATTGTTATTTGCCCTATAACATGTTGAAATGCATGTGAATGGTGAGGTGTGTGCATAAATGGTGTTGAGCATGTTTATTTATTAAGTAATGTAATATTATAAAATTTGAAAGCATGAAATGTCATGTTAAATGTTAGAAAAGTTAACTTGAGCATTTGAATAGGTATAAAATGTCAAATGAGCATGAAAATGTCATATGTGTTTAGAATGTACATTGTATATATAGCTTGAGTTGTTAAGCTTGGTTATGAACATAATATGTGATAATTTGAGTTATGTTAACTTGAGTATGATTATGTTAAATGCCTATGGATGATTGTTATATGTGTTTAGAAAGTGTTTAGAATTGAAATTTTGGCAAAATTTAATCATAGGAATAAGTTAAGCCCTTTCACAACTAGCGTCATAATCAAACTGAAAACTATCATGACCATGAAAATAAGTCCAGTGCCTTCACGACTATGCTTCACACCCAACTCAAATGTTTATGGCCGTGAAGACACTATTCACAGTAAAAGTAATATTTGTTCAAATGATGTTTTGGTGGGTCCAAAACATGTTGAACATGCCTAAATGTTAGGGTATGATGTTAAACCATATGAAAACATATTTACGAACCTAATTATGAGATGTGAACATGCATATGTTATATGTAACATGAAGGAAACATAAAAGAATGAGATTAAAATAAGAAGATACTTTGATATAAATGTCTATTTTTCTACCTGAGGACTACTTTAGGGTAAATGGTGCACCATAAAGGGGATAAGCAATACGTATTGACAAGATTTATGAGTGAGGTTCAGGGCTCGGACGAGTGCACCTGTTCCTGGTTCTTATATTTATTATACTCAATCAAGTTGGCTTAAGTTCGGGTATGAGCGCACTTGATTTGAGAAGCT
Source organism: Balakata baccata (assembly GCA_949630135.1). Taxonomy (NCBI): domain Eukaryota; kingdom Viridiplantae; phylum Streptophyta; class Magnoliopsida; order Malpighiales; family Euphorbiaceae; genus Balakata; species Balakata baccata. Next base: position 18,451 of record CATIWF010083923.1, read on the forward strand.
CGGAGAGCATATTTGTTATAATGGTTGAGTAGGGTGACTACCTCAGGACTGAGTGCACCTACTTCATAACCCGTATAAATAGTGAGTAGGATAACTAGCTTGGACGAGTGTACCTACTTTACATCCTATATCCGACCAGTCCGGCAATGAGGCTTAGGGCAATTATCGAAGTTGTTTATTGAAAAAGAAAATGAACAAGATAAACAAGGTTGAAAAATAAAGAGATATTAATGACGCAAATAAATAGTAAAAATATAAGAAATATATTCCATGCAATATGAGAATAGTTAATGCATAAGTTTTACATGATATATGTAAGAGAATAAGAAATGTAATATGATTTAAACATGAGCACTGCATGAATTTGATACGTCATTTCTCTATTTTGCTTAAATAATGGTGTATATGCTCATATATCATATATTATAATTTATAATATAAATATTAATTTATATTTATTATACAAATAATAATAATATAAATAAAATAATAAAGTAGAATAAAAAAGATAATTATTATTATTTATATTATAAATTATAATATATATACATAAATATATTAAATATTTGAAATATAAATTTATCATATAAATAAAATATAAAATATATCAGATGCGACTGTTTTTAAAAAAAGTCTTATCTGAGTACCAGTGATACAACATCGCTTAGATGGGAAGAGATGGGAGATAAATAATATGAAATGGTATTGTATGGGATTAAGCAGATGTAACTTTTTTATCCCAAAACAGTCGCATCCACTCAGCATGCTAAACAACGTCGTATTGTAGTGATTGAATGTGACTGTTTTGGGGTAAAACAGTTGTATCCGCTCTATAATTGATTGGATGTGACTGTTTTTTAGTAAACAGTTGCATATGGTCCTTCTAAAACCTAATTGCTGTAGCGCCATTCCCATATTCCAGCTGCACTTCCATCTTTTTCTTTGTTATTCTATCTTTTTCTCCCTTTCATTCTTTTTCTAGAAACAGCCATACTGCTCCCCTATTGTAATTTTCGATATAAGCCTGTCTAGAATCATCGCTCACCATTTGTGAAGCTTTTCTTTTAGTTCTTTATTTTTTTTTTTTGCTCCTCATTGTTCTCGGTTCTTCTCCCTCCCTCTCATTCTCTCTATTTTTTTTCTCAACAGACACTTCCTCCTCCACCGATGTAGAAAATTTTTCATGGTTGTGTTCTCAGTTCGTGTCCTCCTCTCTACTCCTTTCCTTGTCGTTTTCAATTTTTTTCTTGTTAATTTTACTTGAACAATTTTTCCATATGCTTAAGATGGGTGTTATGTTGATGTTTAGATATGGATATATGTTAGATGCTTACATATAGTATTATGTTGATGTTTAGAGATGGGTTTGATAAAAAAAAATGATGTTTAGAGACAAGTATTGTGTTGATGCCTTTAGAGTGTTTGATAAAAAATTTTAAGTGAGAGTAAGTTTAATTGGAACTGATAATGTTTGTGTTGTTTAAAAATTAGAGAAGATGAATTTAAAATTAAGAAGGTTAAATTATGACTAATTTGAATTGAAAAAAGATTAAGTACTCAAAATTTGTTAAATTATTAACTAATAATCTAGATGAATTAGTGAATATTAAGGTAAAAATGAGTATACCTTATGTGAAACATGATACAATGAAATTGTTATAATAACTAATTAGTCTGATATATAAAATATTGCAATGGAAAATTAGTCATATTAGAACTTAGGCATATTAAAGATTAAAGTTTGGACTAATTAATTAGAAGAACAAAATAGAATTATTTAATAGAATAATAAAATAAAATTATAAATGAAATAATTTATAAATTAAATATAATTAAAATTAAATAAACTATAATACAATTATTTAGTTAATAAAGTATAAAAGAAATGAAGTAAAAAAAATTAATGAAATAATAATGTAATGATATTCAATTATATAACTATAGTGAAATTAATAAATATTAAACTAATATAAAGTTTAATTAAATTAAATTTTAATATAATGAAATTAATTATATAATCATTTATATAATGAATCTAGGTGAAATTAGATAATCAATTATATAATTAATTATATAATCAATTAATCAATTATTTAATTAGAAAGTTTAAATATAATAAACTACATATTTGGGCACAAATTGATAAAAGTTGGGAAATGTGGTGCGGCTTTTTTTGCACGTAAATATATATAAAATTCTGAATGCAATTTTTTTTAAAGTATTTGTAGATAGAATATGTATTGTATTACAATTTTTTTAAATGCAAGTTCAATTGTTTCATTAGGTCTTGTATATAATGATCATTGTTTTAGTTGAATTTGAATTGTTTGATGAATTGTTTAGGATACTTGTGAGTTTAAGTTGTTGAAAAGCTTATAATGGATTATATATTGAAGTTGTAGTTGTAGTTGTAGAATGTTTATAATTATATTTTATACTTGTAATTTAATTTGGATGTTGGAAAGTCTATAATGGCTTGAGTTGAATTCTAGAATATTGTATATTTGATACTACTGCAAGTTGTTTGTAATTACAAGTTTCGAGTATGCAAAAAATAATAAATATATAAAAAAACCAAATAAGACTGTAATGCTCCCAAAATAGACATATTTGAGTCATCTAAATGCTTATGTTTTAGCCAAAACAGTTACATCAAACCACCTCAGATACGACTTTTTACAAAAACAGTCGCATTTGACCTGGTCAAATTGTGATTTTGATTATCTCAAATGCGATTGTTTCCTCCAAAACAATCGCATTTGAGTAACTTAGATATATTTTTTTTAACATACGCATCTGATCCACCCATCAAATACGTTTTCCTTTTATATATATGTTTGTAAACAGATGCATCTAACACAAAAAATAAATACAAAATACCAATTTCTGTAGTAGTGATTGTTTTGTTAGTGCATTATGTCACGGGCTTGATCTTTTCTTCCAACAACCGTGCGGCACTAACTAACTTTCACCAAATCGTAAGCTAGTCAGCCTCCTCGAATGCTAGGAAATGCTAGCAAAGTGAGTAAAGATGCTAAGGAACTTTGGAAGGCAAAGAAGTGAAAACTTGGAAAATGCTTTGTATTGCTTTGAAAAGCTTGTTGCAACTTGTGTGTTTACAAATGAGGTGCCAGGAGGTATTTATAGGCCTCCACCTCCTCAATGGACGGCTAGCATCGATTTCATCCAACGGTCCTTATCTCGCATCTAGAATTCTCTACATACTTCTACCATTTACATGAATTATGTACATATGTCTACCATGTTCTAGAATAATCTACAAGTGTGTAGAGTAACCTACACATCTCTAGAATATGGTTATCTCTAGAATATGGTGGGGAAGTCTAGAGAATTCAGTTGAACCTCCGCGGTGCATGACAATTAGTATGGAGATGGAGGAAGAAGAGATAGAGGATAGATAACATGTTAGGTTTTTATTTTTAATTTAAACCTAAATTTTTCTTTAAATTATAAATTTGACCCAATATTTTGATGAGTTAGAAACCTTAAGCTGAATCATTTTAATTTTTTATTAAAAATTTTTCTGGCTGACAGGTTAAAATCACCTTTTTTTCGACTATAAATTTTTGAAAAGAAAATGAAAGGTTGTGTGTGTGTGTTTTTTTTTTTGATAGAATGTTTCGAAATTATTAAATAGTCTATAGTCTGAGTACTTTTAGGTAATTAATCCTTTAATTTATTCCTAAAGTTTTAAGACGATTCACAACCTAATCCTAATCTATTAGGATTTGAATTCCTAAAGAAAATTAGAAGAGCAATCATGCATGTTTTCCTAAAACATGTTTTCCTAAAATAAGACCATAACATAGAGAATAAAGGCTCCATAACTCAAGCTACAGCTCCACCCAGAGCTGGAAGTCAAGAAAATACTTCTACTTTGAGAACTTAACAACTAAGACCATCTCCAATAAACTTTGTTTGAGATTTATTTTAAAGAGTAATTTCATAAAAGGATATTCAATAAATTTTTTATTGTTAAAACATAGAGTAGAGACTAAATTTGACTCTCTATATCTTGGGAGCCAAACTTCACTCTCTATTCTAATGTAATTAATATATTTTTAAATAGTTTCTATGTATGTGTTATCTTTTTATTAGTGTGTGTCTCTAAAAGTATTTTTCTCATTCCTTATAATAAAAGTCATTCACTTTTTTCTTTTCTTTTAATAAATATTAATTTATATGAGATAAAGTAAAATTAAGAGTAAAAATATAAAAGAGTCAATTGGACTTATAAACAAATTTTTACTCTATATTTAAAGATACTTTAAGATGCTGTTATTCTTTAAAATAAAAAACTTATTAGAAATGCTCTAATTTTTTGAAATCCAAAAACTAGTAAGAGACAATAGGGACTAAAAAAGAACTAAGAAATATGCAAGTATTATGACTCCCAGTAATAATTTAATATGATCTCAATTGTTAGAAACCAATTATGAGTAGACATTTTTTGGATGCCAGTTTCTTAAACATAATGTTCACTATTTAATCCAGGGGATAACTAAACTATACAATTTAAATATCGCACCAATCATAGAAAAGCACATAAAAAATGATAAGTACAACGACAAATAAAAGACAGGCTGAAAAATATGCACAATGCAAGATGTCTTGAAGAAATACCTGCTATGTGAATAGGGCCAACTATAGAACGTGAGACATTGCCCACAGTTTTTACAAAAATAAAGAGTGAGAAGAGATTCTAGCATAATATTATATCAAAAAAAAAAAAGGCAACCAACACATGTCAAGCATCTTGTAAGATCACCAACCAAGCCAAATATGAAGAAGAAGATTCAAAAACTTAATGAAATAAATGACTTGTGAAAATAGTTGCAAAAATTCAGAGTAGACCCATATTTCTTGTAATGTTCCCACCATAATACAGCAACATTGGTAGGCAAGAATGGAGTAACTTGGACACCATAGAAGCATATACCAATGACATCTCCATTGAGATTGATAAGTGGGCCCCCGTACCACACTATAATGAAGGGAGAAAAAGGAAAAATAAAGCACTATGTAATGTATGTCATTTTGCTATCTATGTAACAAAAATGTTAGCATATAACCAGGTCCATTAATAAATATATCGATCAATCTAATCATATATTGCTATGTATGATGTATGCAAAGTAATTATTTTCGATACATGATGGCTGTTTATAATAGCCTAAGCAACAAAAATCCAAATACAAAATATGCAAATCATTTTTAACACACTTGAGCCACCACAATCCAATAGACACTATCCATATCTAGTAAAAACACACTTTGCATCAAAGCATGACAGTTAGTTTATCTAAAAAATTGAACATTAAAATAAAGTTAAAGAAAAATAAGTTAGATATAACCAGTCTGTTAATGAGTTTTTTCAGCATGAAACGTTGGTCAGCCCTGAAGGCGAAGCGTTGGTGAGCCGTGTTAAGTTGAGAAAGTGTTAGGTGGTCCCGTATCACTGGATGGTCCCATTATTGCTAAAGAAATCTTATTATCATTCAGGTTCTATTTATCTTATTAGTCTTTAATTATTTTAAATTTTAATTTAATGGATAAATTAGTTAGAATCTTATCTGTCAAAGAACCAAAAATGAAAGTTGGTTCAAGTAGTAATAATAATAATAATAATTTAGAAGATATTAATTCTATAGAAGTTAATGTAGCAGAAATTGAAAATTAATTACTAGATTGGACTATTTCCAAACAGGATATTAAGACAATATATAGAATAGGATAATTTGAATTTATGCAAGATTATTCAATCAAAACTACCGAATATACAATAGCTTTAAATAAAGAGCATGAAACTATTCAATTATTTTTAGAGAATGCTATTAAAGTACATAGAAAGAAATATAAGTTTCTTCACATTGGATTAGTACAAATAACTATTAAACCTTTGTTTAGATTAGGACTAGATACACCAGTTTTAATGTGTCTAAGAGATGTTAAACATACAAATTTTTTAAATTCTTTATTAGCTATGGCAGAAACAAACCTTGCTAATGGACTAGTTTATTTTAATTGTTATCCAAAATTTTCATTAAGTTTATATGATCCGTATATATATATCCATCAAATTGTTTCCTTTAGCAAATTGATAGCTATTAAGAGTTTAAGCCAATCGTTCCTTATGAGATCGACCTCGAGAGTGAACTTATAGATATTACAATTGGTTCGTACACTTGCGAGTACTGAATTTGATACAAAAAGTTTTTGGCGCCGTTGTAAGGGAATGATTGATTAAATTCTTAAATTATCTTAATTATCAATGTCCTCGCATTTAGATTAGCCTATACATTTTAGTTTAATCATTTATTTCAATCTTGCATTTTTGTTTCTTTTTAAAGTTTGTCTTCAGTTTTATGCCAGGTACTGGCAAAATGGCGAAGTCAACTGAATCATCTATGCAAGGTTGATATTAACTGCAATCTATAACTCATAAGACAGAAGAATTACTACAAGAAGAGAAAGAAGAATCACCAATATAGTAAGTGCTAGTATTTAAAGAAGAGAAAGAAGTAATGGCTGATCCAGCTGGGAACTGAGATCCACTGCCATTAGCACCGGTTGTTACACAGAGGCAATTTGCCATAAAGGATTATGCTAGACCAATCATTGGCAACACCACTTCTTGTATTGTGCTAGGAGAGGTAGTAAGGAATTATGAATTAAAAAGTATACATTTGAATATGTTGCCATCCTTTTATGGACTACCTAATGGAGATCGTCTCACTTTTATGAGGGAGTCTTACAACACAGTAAGTACCTTCCCTTTGAACTCTCTTGATGAGGACCGGCTTAGAATGTAGTGCTTTCTATATACTTTGAAGGATAGAGCAAAAGCATGGCTGATGACATTGCCTCCTAACTCTCTTAACTACTAGGTTGAGGTGTACCATAAATTCATAAGTAAGTTGTGCTCATACTAGAAAATAAGAGAGCTTCGAATAAAAATACAAAATTTCTACCAGAATGACTTAAAGACCTTCCACAAAGCTTGGGACTAGTTCAAGATGTTATTATTGTAATGTCCCCATCATGAGTTTCCATTGCCTGCAGTAACTCAAGCATTTTATGATGGGCTACCTCAATAATATTAGTGCATGGTAGATAATGCAGCTGGAGGTGCAATTGGAGAAAGGATAGTTGACCACCTATATAATTTCTACGAAATGCTTAGTGTGAATTCTTAGCAAAAGAGTGTTAGAGAAAGAAAAGTGTTCATTAATGAGATTTCAAGAAGTAACAAGCTAACTTAATAGATAGCAAAATTAACCAAACAAGTTAGAATGTTGGAAAATAATAGAAAAGTGCCTACAAACTAGGTATGTGATAACTGTCAAGTTTATGGTCATGGGGCTAACATTTGTCCTACTATTGATGTTTCTGCAGGTACAAAATTTGAGCAGGTTAATATGATGAACTCCTTTCAGCCAAGGCCGATGAACAATCCATATTCTAATTCTTACAATCCGGGCTGGAGAAATCACCCTAATTTCTCTTGGAAAAATAATGACCAGCAGCTTCAGCAACAAAGAAATTCGAATACTCAATACCACAATCTTAGCAATCAACCTATCTATACTATGCCAAACCAAGTTGGACCTTCCAATGTACGAAGGAAACCCTCTTTGGAGGAGATATTACAGAGTTTCATAGTTGCCACCCATGATAAGACTGATAGAAAAGACAAAAGGGTGGACTCCATAAAGGCTTCCTTAAAAAGGTTAGAGATTCAAGTCGGGCAGATAACTGAAGTTATACAGGAGAATCGGAAAGGAAAGCTACCAAGTCTATTAGAGCAAGCTAAAGCTGTCACAGTGCTCTAGAGCGGTAAGTTGTATGATAATAAAATAGAGGTAACTAATATAAATTGTAATTCTTCTCTTTCAAGTGATAATATGAATGGAGAGGAGAAAGGAGGATAACAAGGTGATGGGATACAGGAAACTAGGCAAAAAGAGAAGGAGGAAGTTAAAGAGGATAAAGAGAAAAGCCCCTTCTCGGGACCTGAATTTCATAAAGCTAAGGAGCCATACAAACCTACAATCCTATTTCCTAGCCAGCTAAAGGAGAACAAGAAGGATAAAGAATTTTCTATAATATTTAAAATGTTCTCAAAGGTAGAGATTAACTTACCATTGTTGGATGTGATCAGGAGCATGCCCTATTATGCTAAGTTTTTCAAAGAATTAGCGTTAGCAAAAAGAAGGTATTCCGATCTTCTTCAGATCTTTCCTCAATCATGGTTAACAAACTATGAACTTCTCCATCAACGGAGCCAGCCAGTCAGTTCGACCAAACCACTGTTCATTAAGCACAAAGATGGTACTGTTGAAACACAGTTTCTTCCTTCTGAAGACAATGAATCCCAGGCTACTACACCTATTGAATTCTCTACTCAATTCATGATGCAACTAGTCTATCCATAAGAAGATATTCCGATCATTGCTTTTGCACCCACTTCACAGTCGATTTATCAGTCGCATAATGGAGATCATAAGTATTTTGATGTTTGTGACTGTGATAAGTGTTATGCTGATAGGATTGCTGATGAAGAACATGAGTACCATTCTAAGTCATCTCGAAGAATAAAAAAGAAAAACAGTTGCTCTTCGGAGCAGCAGTTCTTTGAAAAACATGATAAAGGTGAGCCTTCTGTTGGCTTATTAGGAGAACCATCGGGCAAGTATGACTATGTTGTCTCTTTTTCCCCTCCGTCTCACTATACTAATCCTTTACCTACACCTTCACCTCCACCATCATGGGGTGATGATTTTCCAGATTTCCCTCCATCACCAATACCCTTACCATGTTATCAATCCCTTCTCAAACCAAAAGTTACTTCACCTCCACCTATTCCCATGATTTCCATGTATCAACCACCATTTTTATCATCCTACAATGATGAATTTCCCCCTCTCCATGACCAAACAGATCCTGTCACACATGTCAAATCCTTACCATATGTTCGATCCACAGTAGTCACTCCTGAGGGAACTTCTAGGCCAATTACTCTGGCTGAATCTGTTTTGAATTGGCAGACACAAAATGCAAATGTTCAAAATACTGTCCTTCACGTGATAGAGAAAAAGGTTGACAATGTTTCCAGCAAGATCTCTGCTATGAAAAATCAGCAGAATGCACAATATGATGCTTTGTATAAGTTGTTGGCACAGATGGAACAAAAACATGCGGCTCTCAATGCAGAATTAATGCAGATGATTTCCACCTGAATGTATGATACTACATTTGATGCCAAAGCAGTTAAATTGCAATAGTTAGAAACAGAGATTTCTTCCCTTCGTCAAGATCTTAAAAAAGATTATCTTAGTTCCTCATCCTTTTCTAACCCAATGGGTTTGTTTACCACTTTGCAAACTCCTACCTCACACCAACCAGTATATACACCATCTTCCAGATACCAGCCTTCCCAATAAGAAATGGAAAGATTAGGCCTTGCTTCAAAATTATTCCATAAACAGCTATTTCAAAGCCCATAATGGTGTCAAAGACAACAAGTGCAGTCCTTTAGCATCAACTACCTTAGAAAATGAAGGACACTGGGAGCTTTACCATTGACATTACCATAGGGAACAAGAAGGTGGCACATGTAATGCTCGATTTGGGAGCCAGCCTCAACCTAATGCCTTATTCAATTTATGCATAACTAGGCTTGGGAGAGCTAAAGCTGACCATTATGTGTCTTCAATTGGCTAATAGGTCAGTCAAATACTCTCGAGGTATAGTAGAGGATCTTTTGGTCCAAATTGGTAAGTTGATAATACCTACTGATTTTGTAGTTCTCGATATGGAAAACTCCCCCTATAAAGAAAAGGAGCAAACCATTCTTCTTAGTAGACCATTCATGGCCATTACCAAAACAATTATTGATGTGGATAATGGTAAGCTCTTGATGATAGTGTTAGGGGAGACTATAGAGTTTAATGTTCTTGACTCTTTATCCCTACCATCTACTACTCCTCTTGATGAATATTCTTATATTGACTACATGGACTCACTTATTTGTGATTTTTATTGCCAAGATGAGAAAAAGGAATCAAGAGCGGTTCTAAGTGTAGATAAAGTAGATGAGGAACCTTGTGAGGATGAGACACCTCTCACACTTAAGGAGAGGGAGAACGTATTTGAACCCCCTAAGTTAGAGTTGAAAGAACTCCCTTCCACACTTAAATATGCTATTCTAGGAGAGGGAAACATGTACTCGGTTATTATAGCTTCAAACCTTTCCCCTAGTGAAGAGCAATTAGTGATAAAGGAGTTGAGTAGACTTAGGAGAGCCATTGGGTGGGGGATATCTAATATAAAAGGCATCAGTCCTACCATGTGCATGCACAAATACTAGAGGACAATGTTAGAGTTATTAGACATACCCAACGGAGGCTCAACCCTAATATACAAGAGGTGGTTAAAAAGGAGGTTCAAAACATTTTAGATGAGGGGATCATATATCCCATTTCAGATAGCCAATAGGTGAGTCTGGTCTATGTAGCCCCCAAAAAGTTAGGAATTACTATTGTAAAGAATGAAAAAAGGGAATTAATGCCTACTAGGACCACCATATGGTAGAGAATGTGTATAGACGATAGAAAGCTAAACTAAGAAACTACAAAGGACCATTTTCCGCTACCATTTGTTGATCAAATTTTGGAAAAACTATCTAGGTATGCTTACTATTGTTTTCTTGATGGTCTTTTAGGTTATTATCAAGTCCCAATTACTTTAGAGGACCAAGAGAAAACAACCTTCCCTTGTCCATTTGGTACGTTTGCCTTTCAAAGAATGCCATTTGGATTAGGCAATGCCCCTACAACATTTCAAAGGTGCATGTTTTCCTTATTTTCTTACGTGCTTGAGGAGAGCATCGAGGTATTTATGGATGATTTTTCTAAGTTTGGTACTTCCTTTAATGCATGCTTGAATAACTTGACACATGTGCTTGAGAGATGCATTGAGAGTAACCTTACTCTTAGTTGTGAAAAGAGTCATTTTATGGTTAAGCAGGGTATAGTGCTGGGGCATGTAGTTTCAAGTAAAGGAATTGAGGTAGATAATACAAAAATTGATTTAAATAGCTAAATTACCCCTACCGACTTTGGTTAAGGGTATTAGGAGTTTTTTAGGGCATGCTAGGTTCTATAGGTGTTTCATTAAAGACTTTTCTAAAATTGCCTATTAACTAACTTGCTTGCCAAAGATTCTGAATTTGTGTTTGATAATGACTGCTTTTATACTTTTAATTCCTTGAAAGAAAAGTTGACAACTGCCTCCGTGATTATGGCTTCGGACTGGGCTCTGCCTTTTGAAATTATTTGTAATGCCAGTGATGATGATATTGGGATTGTGTTTGGGTAAAGGGTAGATAAATCTTTGCTTGTTATATACTATGCTAGTAAGACCCTAGATGATGCTCAAGTTAATTACTCCACTATTGAAAATGAACTCTTAGCTGTGGTATTTTCTTTAGATAAATTTAGGTCCTACTTATTAGGCTCTAAAGTTATTGTTCATTCAGATCACACAGCTTTAAAATATCTTTTGACCAAACCCAATGCCAAACCAAGGTTAATTTGATGGGTGCTTCTATTGCAAGAATTTGACCTAGAAATTAAAGATAGGAAGGGAAGTGAAAACTTAGTAGTTGACCATCTCTTTAGGTTAATTTCAAATTTTGATGCTTTAGCCTCCAAAAAGGCGATTATGGAAACTTTTCCTGATGAATAATTATTTGCTATAAATCATGAGCCATGGTATGCTGACATTGTTAACTATTTAGCTTGTGATATATTGAGACCTGACTTGTCTTTCCAAGAAGAGAAAAGATTTTTAGTTGTGTGCATGAATCACTTTTGGGATGGCCCGTACCTTTTCAAGATATGTGTTGATCAAATCATCCAAAGGTGTGTTCTCGAGTAGGAACAGGAGAGCATTATGAAATTTTGCCATCAACTGCAGTGTGGTAGTCATTTTGGTGGTAAGAAAATAGCCCACAAGGTCCTACAAGCAGGTTTTATTTGTCCTATTTTATTTAAAGATACCTATGAATTTTGCTTAAAATGTGATTGATGCCAAAAAAGTGGGAACATAGGTAAGAAGGATGAGATGCCCCAAAATTACAATCTTGTTGTTGAATGATTTGATGCTTAGGGCATTGACTTCATGGGATCGTTCCCATCTTCAAATGGTTTTGAAAACATTCTTGATGTTTTTGAGTATGTGTTTAAATGGGTAGAGGCTATACCTATAAGAATTAACAATGCTAATATGGTGGTCAAGTTTGTAAGTGATAACATTTTTAGCAAGTTTGGAACTCCATGAGAAATCATTAGTGATGGTGGAAGCCATTTTTGTAACAAGATATTCAATCGGCTATTGAAAAAGTATGGCATCACACACCCAGTAGCCATGCCCTGCCATCCCCAAACTTCAGGTCAAGCAGAGGTGAGCAATAGACAAATTAAATCCATCTTGGAGAAGACAGTCTACCCCTTATGCAAAGATTGGGCCTTGATGTTGAATGATGCCTTATGGGCATACTAGACAGTGTACAAAACCCTTATTAGTATGAGTCCATATAGGTTATTATATGTAAAGGCGTGTCATTTGCCGGTAGAGCTGAAGCATAAAGCGTATTGGGCCACCAAGGCCCTAAATATGGAATTAGTGGAAGTTGGAGAACAACGATGCTTGCAATTGCATAAGCTGGAGGAATTAAGACAAGAAGCTTATGAGAGTACCAAGCTTTACGAGGAGAGGGCAAAAAGGATGCACGAAAAACTCTTAATTTGCAAGGTTTGCTTCCTGTAATAAAGGTATTATTATTTAACTCAAGATTTAAATTGTTCCAAGCAAGTTGCAATCAGGATAGAGTGGTCCTTTCATACTGACCCAAGTCTTTCCTCATAGAGCTATGGAACTTCAACACCCAACCACTGGTGAGAAGTTCAACCTAAACGAATAACGGGTTAAGAGATATTATAAAGGATCTCCCTTGGTGATGGTAGTGGAGAACACAGCTTTGAAGACCCTATAATCTCAAAACTTGAGGACGTCTTGCCTAGAAACTAAATGTGGTGCTTCTTGGGAGGCAACCCAAGAATATAATTCATATCCTTTTCTCTTTTATTTAAGTTAGCATTTTGATTTTGATTTTGTTAATTTTGAATTATGTTTTGTTGTCATTACCATACTTACATGCATTTAATAGTTTCGAGTTTTGGTGATGATTGTACTGCATGAGGGATACTAACTGGTATGGAGGAGTGTGTAAGGCTAATTGGTGAAGCCATGGTGCATGATCCTTGCACCATAGCATGAACATGCATAGCAAATTAATGCAGCCACTGTGCACAACCCGTGCACATGGCACAACCCTTATAGATCTATCTAGCCATCAATTAGGCACGATTGTGCTGCACACCACACTTGTGTAATCCTGCCATGACCACGTATTATGCATGTTAGAGATGTGCCCAAAAGGCAATCGCCTCAAGCACTTAGTGTACAATTTCATAAAGGCATATTTTCATTATATTAGTATTCATTTGCATATGAATTGATATAGATCTTAAACTGATTAATGAAAGTTCATGATATAAAACATTGCATGAAGGAAATCATGATGAGATCATGATAATGAGATTCCTATCATGTGTAATTATGTTTGTATCTAAATTATCCCTAGTCATAGGATTAACAAGACGAGATATTGTTGATCTGGATAGACTAGCACATGTTATATTCCTTTATTAGATCAAGCAGTAGATTTCATAAGCTGTGAGCATGAGATGTTCAACGTTAACATGTGGATGCTTGCTAAGAGTAGTCAAGTACATTGGATGACCTGTTATGAGACAATCATATGGATTATCTATTCAAATGTCAATGATAGTCTCATCATAGCAATGGTGCATGTATCCT
>CATIWF010083995.1:0-16806 GCA_949630135.1 Balakata baccata
CTGCATTATTTTGTTTTATTTCGTGTTTTTTTTTTTCCAATTTGTGGCTCTCTTTTATTTTTGCCAAAAAATGTCAATATAATTTATATGGGTTTTGAAGTTTCCTGCTCATTGGTGCGTTTTTAACTTTCTTTTTCTAGATTCTGGTGCACATGAGTTGATAATTTTTATACTCGTAGATTAGTTTGGAGACTTAGTTTCAAGGTGCTTTGTTCTTGTCAATATGGATTTAGCATAAGAAATTCATTGGTTGCATAATCAAATATTTCTTTCAAATATCTTTTTATTCTTTTGTTTAAATTCATGTACATTTGTTCTTCAGACCGGAAAATTAAAAAAAAAAATGTCACGATATCATAGGTACAGAGCATGCCAAGAAATATGCTGACATGCTAAGAGTAACAGTAACGCCTTCCATAATCATAATTGAGAATTTGATATAAATTCTAGTTTTTATTTATTATTCATTCCTTTCATAACTTAAAAAGTGATTTAATGTAACACTCTCTCATATATTATAAGTATAATTTATAGTACATAGGAAGTGTTACAGACTAGTTAACTATATCATGTTCAAATTTAAAATTTTTTTATTTTAAGTTACCATCATATTCTATGTAGGTATATTCATTAATACTTGTTTGTCTAACTTATTGAATATATTCTAAACTAGTTAACACTAGTTTCTGTTTATCGGCACAATCATATATAATATGATATCATGTGCCTATAAGACCATCATCGCATGCGTCCCATAAGCCATTACTTACGAAATCTTCTTATAATCATATTTTTATTATTCATGTTTAGCTTACTCTTATTTCATTAATCTCAATTGGTAGTCTGCACAATTACATATAATATAATATCATGGGCCTATAAGACCATCATCGCATGCATCCAATAAGCAATTTCTTACGAAATCTTCCTATAATTATATTCTTATTATTCATGCTTACCTTACTCTTATTTCATCAATCTCAATTGGTAGCATTCATTGTTCGTTAATGTTACTTATTATGCCATTGATCCCTTAAGTAATCTAATATATTACCAATTAATCATAATTGCAATCTATCATATCCACTATAGTTAATTACTTAGCAATGAGGTCATTAGTCATATATTTATATATTTCGGATTTTCGGTACATTACACATACGAAAGCCATACTTTTAGATTGCATCTATTTTTAACTTCTATCCTCTTTTTCATTATATGTTTTCAATCATTTCTAATTAACATACCATCTGTCACAAATTTCATATCATTTTATTTTAGCAAATTAAAATGTATATGTGTACTTACTTCATATGGAGCCAACTTAAAGTTCAAGCTTTAAGCTTGCCTATCCTCCTTGGTAGTTAAATCCACCTTCCAAAGGCATCACCTAAATATAATCACAACTATTTCTCATTAATTCAAATTATATGTCAATATTTATAACTATATAAAGCCATATATTGCAAATCCTAACTCAAAGACCATCAAACTATGATCTTTCTTACTTAAATCCATCAATTAACATATTATTTGTTGGATATTTTAAATGGCTTTTTGGTTGGGTATTTATACTGATTACCCGCCAATTAGCCGTTACAAATTGGTGTCATTACCCTTACAAGTGCATTAAATGCATCCTATAGAGAGGGTTTTCCGGTCGGGAATATGGATTTGCTGATAAGGAAATGATATAGTTTGACACGTGGCATCTTTTGGTTGACTGAGGACTCCAATGGCTAGTCTCTATATGATTTTTCCGGTTGTGACTTCTTATGTCCCAGTCGGGACCTCTTCGATGATGCCATAGTCAGGCCTTAGGTCTGCTGGCTTTGAATGCTTTCCGATCGGGACAATTCTTTTCTTGTCAGGACATCAGTCAGTTTGACTTTGGTCGTTTTGACTTGCTGATGATGTGATACACTTTGGTGGAGTCTCTAGTTTCTTCTTCAATGGTCGTGTCCTTTTAAATGTCTCGGTCAGACAATCACATTTTCGATCTGGAAATTGACTTTCCCGGTCGAGACATGGCTTGTCCCAGTCTGTTTTTGCTTCTAGAACTTTGGAATATTAGAAGGCAATCTTTTTTCAGTTTGGACATATATTTTTCATAGTTTTTAAAGGCGCAAGGTGCACTAAATCGTTAAGGGGTCTTAGAGCCTAGGCGCAGGCGCATGCCTGAGTGACATGAGATGCAAAAATAAAAAAAAATCATAAATTTATTATTATACTACTAGTAAAGTGATATAATATTATAACTATTAAAACTAAAAATACATAAGTAACAAAAAATAACACACACATACACAAATGAAAAGAAAACTTAATTAACATTTGAAATCTTAAACACATAAGATTCCTAAACTTACTAAAGACTTGAAGTCCTAAAAATATAAGGATCTTAAGCTTACTAATATTATAATTAACAAGTTCTAATATTTATCAATTATAAATTGTCAAAGCAAAACACAATTTTTTCAAGAAAAAAAAAACACAATTAGTCAATTGTTATCAAGATCATCATCTTCATCATCAAATTGATCCTCTCTAATCTCCTCTTCTTCATCTTCTTCCTCATCTTCAAATTCATCTTCTTCCTCATCTCTAAGTACTAGAGGAGTATTGGCTCTCATATTTTTGACTTTCCTTTGTCTACTGAATGCCTAGCACTTGAAGTGTAAATGGGCATGGTGCTTTTTCCTCTAGTAGGATATGCTGCCTCCTCCACTCCACTAGCTCTAGCAATTGCACTCTAAGTCAAATCATCACCTTTAAACACCAATTCATCTTCATCCTCAGATTCTCCATCCATTTCACCCGTCAACCATACTACAGTCACCAATCTCTCTTAAAGAAATTGGGTCAATATGGTCTCGTGCATTATATTGACACTTTAATGCCCAATTGTACTTCACAAATACTAAATCATTTAAGCGTTGTTGAGTTAGCCTATTTCTTTTTTTGTTATGAATCTGCAACATATCACAAATTCAAAGTAACTTGATTACGAGCATGATATATAATAACTAATTGAATATCACCCTACTCCTAAAAGGACCATACTAATAACAATAAATATAATTATTTACATGCTCAAACACGCTCCAATTACGCTCACAACCAGAAGTACTATAAGTGAGGCTAAGCACTTTGATGACAAACTTTTGCAAATATGGAGTTGATGATCCATAAGATTTCCACCATTTAGCCGGAGATTTTGTTTTTCTGTGTCTAATGGCTAATTCCATCCCAAATATCCATTCCGATATAAAGTGAGTTGGTCAATAATTTTGTCCTACTCATCATTGCTTGGAATCAATCTTTGTAAAGTTAAATAAAAACCTGGCATTACTTCATTATCTTTGGATATATCGGGATTTGAATAAAAAAATTCGGGATTTAGATAATATCCAGTAGCATGCAAAGGCTGGTGAAGTTGGTATTCCCATCTATTATCAATGATCTTAAACACTTCATTGTACTTTTCTTCTTTCTCATGCAAAGACTTCATAATAGCTTCTTTAGCTCTATCCATAGCCTCATAAATATAATCCATTGCAGGTTTTTTTTCACCATCAATCAATCTAAGAACACAGATTAAAGGACCAAATACCTTCAAGATATGCACAATACTGGTCCAAAATCTAGGCATTAAGATGATTTTAGTTGCCTTATTCCCAGCAGCTTCTTTTGCCTATTTGCTATTTGTCCAATCTTTTGAAGTGAACATTTTTCTTAAATTGTATTTTTACTTATGTATCCTTTGAAGAGTGAGAAAAGCAGTAGCAAATCTCGTGACACCAGCTCGAATAAGATCTCTTTGTCCTATGAACCGCCTCAATAAATTCACCACTCCTGGGCGAACATATATGTAGCCATTCAAGTTTATTGCCCGCTTCAATGTTACTTTAAAAGTGGACAAATTCCCAATGTCTTCTAGAATCAAATCTAGGCAATGTGCAGCACAAGGCGTCCAATATAAATGTAGTCTTTTTGCTTCCAATAATTTTCCTATAAATAAAATAAAATAACTATTTAATTTAACATGCATGAAAATGGAATGACTTTATCTTCAAAGAAAAATGTGATTAAGGAGAATAAAGATTATTTCTTACCAACAAGCATATTAGAATATGCATTATCGGTAACAATTTGCACAACATTTGCCTCTCGCACACGCTCCACTATTTTATCAAGCAATTCAAATATCATCTCTCCAATTTTTGAATATTCAGAAGCATCAATAGACTCGAGGAAAACTGAACCTTTAGGGGAATTCACCAAAAAATTAATAAGTGTCCTCTACTTTTTGTCAGTCCAAACCATGATAGAATAACCATATTTAGCCTACTCGTCTTCATGGGATTTCATCATAATTTTCATGCTATCAACTTCCTTTCTTAAGAAAGGAACTCGCACCTCATGGTCGCTAGGTGGCTTCAAACCTATACCATATTGTCCTATAGACTCCACCATGACTTCAAAACTAGGATTTTTAACAGCATTAAAAGGAATAGCTACATCATACATCCATCGAGCTATGTACCTACAAGCTTTTTCCAATAATTTCTTTTTACATGCTTCATTTATTGTAGTTTGCTTCTCCTTCTTTGACCCCTTCCTACTTTGAACAATTTTTTTCTACATTAGAAGCAAAATACAAATCCATTGGACCTTTTTGCATTAGCCTCTTCGCATATTTATGACTTAACTCTTTGAGCCTTTACTAACTCCAATATCATCCAACTCTTCATCATCACCATATGTATCCACATCCACAAAATCCAGAATTGCAAGTCCTTCAAGATTAGATTCAATAGCTTTCTTCTTCATGTATTCTTTAATCTCTTGATGCATATGAGGCAGACATCCTGTACAAGCTATAGTATTTCGAAATCTTCCCATAATATATTGCTTGGCATGATAAATACCCCCTTTTGTAACTTTTTCATAAAAGTTACAAATCAAATTATTTGTGTTTTTTGATTTTTCCATTCAAACATATTTCCATCCCAGATATTTTGATGATCTATTTGTTGAAGTATTAAAAGCATCACTACTAGCTTCTATAATGTATTAATAAGGTTAAAAAAATTAACATAAATTAAAGCTATAAGCAATGAAGCAACCAAATTAACACAAAATGAGCAATACATCAATATAAGGCTTATAAGCTAAGGCTGGAAAAACCTAAAATTATAATAAAAATCACTAAATTAGCAACCAAATCAAGCAATCAACACAAAATCAGCAATAAATCAATATATGACTTATAATCTAAGGCAGGAAAAACCTAAAATTATAATAAAAATCACTAAATCAGCAACCAAATTAAGTAATCAACACAAATAAATCAATATATGGCTTATAATCTAAGGCTGGAAAAATCTAAAATTATAATAAAAATCACTAAATCAGCAACCAAATCAAGTAATCAGCACAAAATCAACAATAAATCAATATATGGCTTGTAATCTAAGGTTAGAAAAACCTAAAATTAATCACTAAATCAGCAATTAAATCAAGTAATCAACACAATCAGCAATAAATCAATATATGGCTTGTAATCTAAGGTTAGAAAAACCTAAAATTATAATAAAAATCACTAAATCAGCAACCAAATCAAGTAATCAATACAAAATCAGTAATAAATCAATATATGACTTATAATCTAAGGCTGGAAAAACCTAAAATTATAATAAAATTCACTAAATCAGCAACCAAATTAAGCAATCAACACAAAATCAGCAATAAATCAATATATGGCTTCTAATCTAAGGCTGAAAAATCCCAAAATTATAATAAAAATCATTAAATTAGCAACCAAATCAAGCAATCAACACAAAATCAGAAATAAATCAATATATAGTTTATAATCTAAGGCTGGAAAAACCCAAAACTATAATAAAAATCACTAAATTAGCAATCAAATCAAGTAATCAATACAAAATCAGCAATAACTCAATATATGGCTTATAATCTAAGGCTGGAAAAACTTAAAATTATAATAAAAATCACTAAATCAGTAACCAAATCAAGCAATCAACACAAAATTAGCAATAAATCAATATATGGCTTGTAATCTAAGGCTGGAAAAGCCTAAAATTATAATAAAAATCACTAAATCAGGAACCAAATGAAGCAATCAACACAAAATCAACAATAAATCAATATATGACTTATAATCTAAGGCTGGAAAAACCTAAAATTATAATAAAAATCACTAAATCTGTAACCAAATCAAGCAATCAACACAAAATCAGAAATAAATCAATATATGGCTTGTAATCTAAGGCTGAAAAAACCTAAAATTATAATAAAAATCACTAAATCAACAACCAAATCAAGTAAGTAGTACAAAATCAGCAATAAATCAATATATGGCTTGTAATCTAAGGCTGAAAAAACCTAAAATTATAATAAAAATTACTAAATTAGCAACCAAATCAAGTAATCAGCACAAAATCAGCAATAAATCAATATATGACTTGTAATCTAAGGTTAGAAAAACCTAAAATTATAATAAAAATCACTAAATCAGCAACCAAATCAAGTAATCAATACAAAATTAGCAATAAAACAATATATGGCTTATAATCTAAGGCCGGAAAAACCTAAAATAGTAAAATTATAATAAAAATCATTAAATCAACAACCAAATCAGTGCAAAATCAGCAATAAATTATAAATCAATATAAGCATATAAATTTCAGACTTGTTATTATTATTGAAAGATTCACAACAAGAAAAGAAAAAAGAAAGAGAAAAAGAAGAAATAAAAACTGAAAAAGAAAAGATTGATAAGGAAAAAAAAGAAAAGAATGATCAAGGAAAATAGAACAAGAAAGTTAAAGAAGTAAATACCTATTATTGGAGGTGGCTGTTGGATGGGTTAGAACAGTAGTTAGGGTTGGACAAAAGGCTGGCCGGAAGCTGTTGGAGGGGAGACTAACTTGATGGCTGGTGTCGTTGGAGGTAGAAATGGGACTGAATAGAATGATTTTGGCTACCCTAATTTTTTTTTCATTTTTATTGTTTGAAAGGTTCTTATTAGGTGTGGTAAGGTCTATTTTAGGCCTAATAGAACTTTTGATCAAAGGTCTAGATTTACCCAAAATAAAAAACAAAAAAAATTCAAAATATTTAAAAATATCACTCAGGCGCACCTCGGGCAAGTCCCAAGGCACACGTTTGAGTGACAGCGCCCGCCTTTGGGCTGTCAAGGCACTTAGGCATGCACCTTGTGCGTCGGGTGTGCCTTTAACAACTATGATATTTTCCAGTCTGTACTCGAGTCTCGGTCAGAAGTTATGCGTCTCCAAGAAATACTTAACTTGTTCAATGCGGAATTCACAACTAAATGTGTTGAAACTTTGAACACTATAAAACAACACTGGATGAAGATGTTAGCGACAATTAATTTGATTGTCAAGATCAAAATGGAGAGCAATCACCCTAAGGTTAACATTATTCAACTCAAACTAGCCTTAAGAAGTATTTTTCCTAAAGAATATCCAAGGTTTTACATCAAATTTACCCATTTACAAATGGGTTTCTATGCATTTCGGGTTTAAATCATCAAATCACTATCAACTTGTTAAAAGAAGAGGGAAAACATGAAATCTTACCCTAAAGAAGAAAGAAAATGAGGTTGATTTGGTGGAAGACCCGAGCTCCTCAACCTCTATACTTTCTCTCTCCATTTTCATTTTCTTCTTTAGTGAATCTCCCAAATTCATGCTTGAGTCTTGCTCTTGAATGATAGATCTTGTGTTTTGGGAGTTTAGAATTCATAAAAATCATATAGGGGATGAGTTTTTTACGGACTTGGGGCTTTGCTTGGGTTTTGGAGCTTTTTGGATCGAGTTTAAATGAAATAAATGGAGCTTGGGCTATTTATAGTAGTTCCCTTCATAGTCACGTTTACAATTATGACACTTTTTGCCTTAGCTGTGAATTATTCTACCTAAAAAAGGCCCAAAACATGACATTCACGACCATGAACAAATCCTTCACAGTCATGAACAAGGCCCTTTCATGGTCACGACAATTTTCAACATTATGGTGAGGCTGATGGTGAAAGGGCACAACTTGTTCCTATGATATAATTTTGCCGAAATTCCACTTCTAAATACTTCCTAAATATATATAGAAATCATCCATGAGTATTTAACACATTTAGACTCAAGTTCATACAACTCAAGTCATCACTTTTTAGGTTCACAACCAAGCTCATAACTCTAATTATGTAACAGTTCACATTTTAGAGCACATATGTCATTTATTCATATATTACAACTATGCCCTATTTGTGGGCATTAAATTCATATTCTGATGGATTGAAAACTTGATTCAATAGATGTTTGAAGGGCTAAAATTTGATATAGTATTAGAAATAGTTCATCATCTAGTTGGCAAAAAGAAAAGGCATGTAGACATCAATATTAACAAGCTTTCCTATAAAATTTTTGAATTTCCCAGACAAATGAGGGGTTGAAGTGTTTTTCTAAGTAGCCTCTTAAAGTGTCTACAAAAAATTTTGTTTGCTTGGCGCTTACATATATTTTGAAATACTTCTTTTTATAGAACTGAATTTTCAAGTTTCTTAAGCAATTGAAATTGAAGTTATAACCTAGATGTCTGACTTTTTATTATTGTTTAACATCAGAGCAACATAACTCTTCAAGTTTTTTCTCAAGTATAGACCTGAAGACCTATAACACCTTATATCTTTAGATATCTTATATACTTGTATCATATTATCATATATAATACAGGAATAAGGCAAGATCCTGATCAGAGTGTGAGTAATATTTTTTTTTTATGATCATATCATATTGCATTAATTAATACTTTAGCAACTCAGCTTGGAGGCTTTAACTATTAACATAATATACTACATATGTTAATAAGATAAACACTGTGTCCAAGTATTTCTAGTTACTTACTTAAGTTTAATTATACATATTATTACAAACTCACTATATTTATACATATGCAGACATACAACCCAAGATGTAGATAACATGCTCCTATACATATGTGAAATGTAAGAAGAGATAGTAATGAGGCTTGGCCAGTGACCTTTGATCTATAGCTCTATATACACCTCCAAAATGAGCTAACCACTCTTCTCTTCTTGAAAAGTGATGCAATTTGGCAAGATGCAGCTCTGTGAGAATAACCATCAAATAAGTTCTAGAGTACCAAGCAATTCAGAATAACAAATAACAATTACACTTCACATACATTTTACATGTCGTTTCATTTATCAAAATCATATGGATATAATTAATATTGAATCATATCAACAATGTAATTTGCTTATGCTTATCCTTAGTCATTTTTTTTTTTGTGACCAGGCTAAATAGACATTTCCCAGGTGTTAGGCGATAGGCATTTTCTTTTGCTTTTTATTTGCTTTTAAACATTTGCTTGGGCCCTTGACTTCTTCTTTTATTTTACAATGCCATTTAGCTAGTCACAACACCTTTTAAGTCATATGCATATGCATTTACAACAATCATTGCATTTGTATCATCCTTTACACAATTCAATCATCATTCACTTTGTACAAGTTAAACAAATACATGTAATAGTTATGTACTTATATCATTCGTCATGATCTCATATCAAATTCATATCATAACAATCATGTAATTCACACATTTACAAGTCATTTCATATTTCACATAGCAAGCAACTTATATGTGTACTAAAGAAATCATTTGATAATTAAACTCACATTTTGTTTGAAATCCAATCCTTAACTTATCATTTATCTCCTCTTTGGGGTTCTCCAACTTGTTTTGAGCCTAATTTGAAATAAACTTGATCAATTGATGGCTAAATAAACTTAATATAACTTAAACAAGTTAATATGCACAGTTTAGGCTACTAATTAGGGTTTTTCTATATGGCAGTGTGATCATTACAGATTGTTGAGTTTATCATTTTTTCTATACTTGTCCAATTTTGTAATTTTTAGTTATAATTAAATTTAACGTATAATTTTATAACATACTACAATTTCAGAGTATTTAGAGTATTGTACAAATTTTGGTGTAATTTTAAAGAGTGCTCTATTTTCTGCCATTAGGTAGTTTTAGGACACCAAATTTGGTCATTCATATTTTGCAACATGTAATTCATATTATTGTGCAACTTTGTAGGCACTTAGATCTATAAAAATAGAACATTTTTTTTATTAACTTTTACCAATTCTGCCTCCAAGGTCCTCAAATTATAAGGAGCATATTACTGATCCAGAACAGGGGGTGGCAACCAGACTAGTTTGACTTATAAAGATCAAAACTTACAAAATAAATAATATATTAAGGTGATATTTTTATCATAATTTAGCTAAGACGTAATAATAAAACTTTTATGTTTTAAACATTTACAAATTCGGTTTATAAAGAACTCAAAATGGGCAATAAATTTGTTGGACCTACACAAGGTACTACGCAGACAGCTCAAGGCAAGGAACAATCATGATTCCTTTTACCATAACAAAATATTCACAAAGACTCTGATAGTGAAATTTGCTATATGACTAGTCAACCCATAAAGCTATAACATTTATGCATTGAGCTACCTTAAATACGACCTCTATTATATTCAAAATGAACCAAAATTATAGGCTATCTTTCTAGGATTCATAGTAGGACCAGTCTGTCTTAAATGACAATATCTCTTCATATATACAAAATATTGCAAAAATATTTTTACAAGGATAAACATAAGACATAAATAAGCAAGTTTGATTTTGAACTTCTTTAAATTCTATCTCTAAAGTGAAGAAAACGAAGTCTCAAGGGATTGTCCTGAAAATAGAATTAAGGTCTAAACTGTATTGCTTATACTTTTATAGACATAGCTTATCAAAGTCTTAACTCAAAATTAGCAACACAATGGAAGAGTATTACCTTAAAAAGGCCAGATGATTCGGTTTAGGGCTTGAACATTGAAAGAAAAATGAAGAAATAAAGAGAAGAAGAAGAATGAGGTTATATTGGAAAGAAGATAAAATTAAGGCATTGTAAACTGCCCTTAAATTTGTCCTGTTTCTTTATTATTATTATTATTATTATTATTATTATTATTATTATTATTATTATTATTTACATGTATCTAGTCAATGACAAAAGTACAATGTAATAAAGTAAGCTAATTTAATTAAAATGACTATATCCAATATTATTTACTTCAATTTAGTCATTTTATTCATATTTTTTTAATATCTTGTCATCCTTATTTAAGTTATAACTAAAAAAGTGCAAATTAGTACTATTGCAGTAAACCGACATGCAACAAGTGTATCTCATGAATATGTTCAAGGAAAAATCCATATCTATGCATATGTTTCATATGCATAACATATATAAAATGAACATATCTAAATGAAATTAATGTAAAATGCATGTGAGGGAATATCGAGGATGTTACAGTTCTCTCCTCTTAAAAATTTCGTCCCTAAAATTTAATACCTAGAAACAAGTGTGGATGTTAACTTTTCATATTATTTTTTATTTCCCATGTTGCCTCTTCCTATGAAAGGTTTCTCCACAAAACCTTAACTAATGGTATTTCTCGATTTCTCAGCTATTTTGTCTTGAATCCGATGATTTCCACTGGTTCTTCTATATAACTCATGTCATCTGCAATTTCAATGTCTTGATCTTTAAGTACATATGTAGGATCTGATTTATATCTTATGAGCATACTCACATGAAACACATTATGAATATAAGCCATTTTTGGTGGTAAGGCTACCCTATATGCCAGTGGACCAATCTTCTCAAGGATTTCATAAGCTCCCATGTATTTTGGACTCAATTTACCCTTTTTGCCAAATCGGGTTACCCCTTTCCATGGAGATACCCGTAGAAATACCTTTTCACCTACCTCATATACCATTTTCCTTCTATGTGGATTAACATAACTCTTTTGTCTATCTTATGCTGCTTTTATTTTGCTTTTGACTATTTTGATCTTATCCACTGTATCTTATACCATCTATGGTCTTTCTAGTGCTTGTACACCTTCTTCATCCTATATGATAGGGCTTCTGCATTTTTTGCCGTACAATGCTTCATATGGTGCCTTTTGGATACTACTGTGATATTGGTTGTTGTATGCAAACTCTATCAAGGCCACATATTTATCCCAATCTCCTTTGAATTCCATAGCACACGCCCTGAGCATATCTTCCAATATCTGTATATTCCTCTCTAATTGTCCATCAGTATATGGATGAAATGCAGTATTGAAGTTCAATTTTGTTCCCAATGCATTATGTAGACTTACCCATATTTGTGATGTAAATCGTTGATCTCTATCAGATAATAGATACTAGAAAGCCATGTAATCTGACTATCTCATTTACATATAATTTTGCTAATCCTTCGGGTGTACACCTCCATCAGATAGGCATAAAATATACTAACTTGGTAAATCTATCAATAATTACCCATATAGTATCATTTTTCTATAGAGTCCTCGACAATCTATAAACAAAATCCATCATTATTTTCTCCCATTTCCATTTTGCCACTAGCAATGAATGTAATTTACCAACTAGAGCCTGATATTCTACCTTAATTTGCTAATATGTTAGGAATTTAGAAGCATATTTTGCTATTTCTTTCTTTATCCTTAGCTACCAATAATGAGGTCACAAACTGTGGTACATTTTAGTCATTCTTGGGTGCATTGCATAAGGTTAATAGTGTGCTTCTTCCATTATTTCCTAGCCCAAGTTATCAATGTCTAGAACACATATGCGTGACTTCAACATTAGTGTATCATCCTGTAAATGAAATTATCTGCCTTTTTCTTGCCTTACCATTTCAATTTTTTCTCACATTTAAGGATCTTTGCCTTATGCTTCTTTGAATCTATCTTTTAGTATTGGTCTAACATGAAGAGTTGTAATCAATGACCCACTATCATGCATATTCAATTCAATATTCATAGATCGCAATTGAATCAAATATGAAAAAGAGTATGCTTGCAAGTGAGCTACATTGCTACTAGACTTCCTGCTTAATGCATTTGCCACTACATTAGCATTTTATGGATGGTATTTAATTATGCAGTCATAATCTTTTGATAGCTCTAACCATCATCTCTGTTTCATGTTTAACTCTTTTTATGTCAGCAAATAACTCAAACTCTTATGGTTTGTAAAGATCTGGAATGTCTCGCCATACAAATGATGTCTCTAAATTTCAATGGAAATACAACTGTAACCAATTCTAAATCATGCACTGGATATGAAATTTCATGTGGTCTCAATTGCTTGGACGTATAAGCTATCAATTTACCATGCTGCATTAATACACATCTTAGACCCTGGTGAAAAGCATCACTATATATTGTAAAACCCTCCTATGCCTGTAGGAATAGCTAACACTAGTGCATAAGTTAACCTATGTTTTAGTGCTTCAAAACTTCTTTGACACTCTAGAGTCCACTTGAAAGGCACATTCTTCCTTAGCAATTTAGTCAGAGGGCTAACAATCAGTGAAAAACCATCAACAAACCTGCTGTAGTATCTAGTCAAATCCAGAAAACTACGTAACTCTACAACATTTTTAGAAGCTTCCCAATTTACTATGACCTTTATTTTCTTTGGATCTTCCTTTATGCCTCTGCTTAATACCACATGATCTAAGTAGAATTCATATTTGCTCAGTTTAGCATACAATTGTTTCTCTCTCAAGGTTTGTAGTACAATTCTTAAATGTTGTTCTTATTCCTCCCTATTCTTTGAATACACCAGTATGTCATCAATAAATACTATCATATACTTGTCTAGATATGGTTGAAACACTTTATTCATTAGTGCCATAAATGCAGCTGGAGCATTAGTAAATCCAAATGGCATCACTGAGAATTCATAGTATCCATACCTAGTTCGAAAGGCAGTTTTCGGAACATCTACCTCTGCTACCCCTAGTTGATAAAAGTTTGACTTTAACTCTATCTTGGAAAATTCATGGGCTCCCTGTAACTGGTCAAACAAATTATCTATTCTAGGCAATGATATTTGTTCTTAACTGTCACTTTATTCAGTTGTCTATAGTTAATGCATAATCTCATAGTACTATCTTTCTTTTTAACAAAAAACAATGGTGCTCCCCATGGTGAAACACTAGGTCTGATGTACCCTTTGTCAAACAACTCCTGTAATTGGGTCTTCAATTATTTCAACTCAACTAAGGCCTTTATAAGGGGACATTGATATTGGTGCTATCCTTGGTACCAATTCAGTAGCGAACTCTATCTCTCTAGCAAGTGGTAACCCAAGTAAATCATCTAGAAATTCCCTTATCACTGGTATATTTTGAAGCAGGCTAAATGTGAGTACTCCATTATGAACAATAGTAGCTATGAATAATATATGTTGTGATTGTTTGATACATATTGATAAAGCCAAATTTCAAGTTGATCTAATCTTATTGTCATTGCATGAAATTGATGTAATCCTAGGAATGGACTGACTAACTAGACATCATACAATAGTGAATTATTTTACTAAGGAGGTTATTTTAGAATCTCCAGACCTGGCAAGGGTTGTATTTTTTGATGAAAGAAAACTTGCACTTGCATGTTTAGTCTTAGCTATAAAAGCATTTAGAATGATCAAAGGAGGATGTGAGGCATATTTGGCATATATGACTGACGCTAAAAAACACCTCAATTCCCAAGGGCTCATGCTTTTTATGCAGTTTGACTGCCATATGTGATAAAATAAATGAATGTGTGGAACTTGGGTCTATCAATGCATATGTTGCTATATCATAAACATAAATATTACTATTGACAACTTCTGGAGCATCAACTGCCTCTTGCTTAGTCATGGCAAAGATTCTAGCCTATGTAGGAGGTTTGGAACTCTAACCCTCTGATCTAGTTACACCTCTACCTGTTGCACCAGTCCTGCCTCTGCCTCTACTATATGCCCCACTAGTACTACTCACTCTAGGTGCCTCAACTATGGGCTCTAATATCCCTCTGCCTCTACTAGTGTCTACTAATTTGGCTCTTTGTGGATAGTTTTTGTACATGAGATTTAATGACCTACAAATATAACATGCTCCTGTGAGCATTCTGTATTCACCTATATGTTGTCTCCCACAGTGAATACAAATAGGTATATGCTTCGTATATTGACTCTGTCCTTTGCTAGAATAAAATGAAGTCATACTACGACCTCAAGAGCCTGAGTATGCACCCCTGTTACCAGACTATGATGGCATGAATCTTTCCTTGTCTTCTATTGGATTATATAGGAAACTCTCGTATTGCCTTTTTAGATTGTTGTTCAACAACTTCTTTCACTAACCTTTATGCCCTTATTGCTACAGCTCTAAGTCTAGTATAGCTATCTAGGTCAGTAGCTATGATTTTGTTTCTGATTTCATATCTGATGCCCTTTTCAAATTTTCTACAATTCTCTTTTAGTAGAGACCATAAAAGTAGCATAGTGGGAAAACTTATTAAATTGTACATTTTAAGCTACAGACATATTCCCTTGTTTAAGATTTAGAAATTCTCTTCTTTTCTTATCTTTATACACATCTGACATATAATTATTCTTAAATTTCTTGAGAAATTCATCCCAAGTCAGAATAGGAGGCTGTACATAACTGTCTGGAACTGTCTCTTACCAGTCATAAGCATTATCCTAGAGCAAAGACACTGTATAATCAAATTTTTCATTAGTACATTTCATCATATTCAATACTTTTTGCATTCTCTTTAGCCATGTCTCGGCCTCTGCAGGGTCAATGGTGCCATAAAAATCAAACGCATCCTATTTGTTTAGCTTATTATAATGTCTTTCTCTACATTTTTCTGGCCCTTACATTTCTTGCTCTAGATTCTCATAGGATATCTCTGGATATGATGACTGAGATGTATGTGCTGGAGCTTTAGCTCCTGCTGTAGGTTGATCTTTATGTGGATAATGAGATGCCTCATGTGAATACAGGTCGGACAGCCTCTCTCCCCTTGGTGAATCATGTCTTATCATGGCCTTAGAACACATGGGATTATGTCACGTGACAATGTTCAACACATATCATGTACATGCTATCATGCTCTTATGCATGTTCCCATGGAGTATATCTCTGCTCTGATACTGAAATAAAAAGTAACACCTTATACCTTTAGATATCACATATACTTATATCATGTTATCATATATTACATAAGAATAAGACAAGATCTTGATCAGAATGTGAGTGATATTTTTTTTCCATCATATCATATTGCATTAATTAATATTTCAGCAACTCAGCATGGAGGCTTTAACCATAAACATAATATACTACATATGTTAATAAGACAAACATTGTGTCTAAGTATTTATAGTTACTTGTTTAAGTTTAATTACACATTTTATTACAAACTCATTATATTTATACATATGTAGATATACAACCTAAAACGTAGATGACATGCTCCTATATATATGTGAAATGCAAGGGGAGAGAGAGTGGTGAGGCTCGCCAGTGACCTTTGATCTACAGCTTCTATATGCACCTATAAAATAAGCTATCTACTCTTCTTTACCAAAAAAAAAATAATGCAATTTGGTGAGATGCAACTCTATGAGAATAACTATCAAATAAGTTTTGGAGTACCAAACAATTTAGAATAACAAATAACAATTGCACTATACATACATTTTACATGTCATTTCATTCATCAAAATCATATGGATATAATTAATATCGAATCATATCAATAATGTCATTTGCCTATGCTTATGCATAGTCATTTTCTTTTTGTTGT
>CATIWF010084008.1:0-39457 GCA_949630135.1 Balakata baccata
GTGACTTGATTTGCTTTATTTGAATTACATGATTGCTATGATATGGCCAATGAGACTGTATTGGATGTAAAGTACATGTTTAGATTACATGTATACGTTTTCTTTGTATAAGGCAAAAGTTGACTGGAATGTATAATGATTGTTGCAAATGCATATGCATATGGACTTAAAAGGCATTGTGACTAGGTAAATAACATTGAAAAGCAAAAGAAGAAGCCTATGGCCCAAACAAATGTTTAAAAGCAAAAGAAAATGTCTATAGCCTAACAAATGTGCAAATGTTACAGATGATCAAGCTAGCTAGCAAATGCAAATATTCACATGAAAATCCGAGACAATGTCTGTTTAGTCTGGTCACAACAATAAGAAAATGACATATGCATAAACAAATAAAATATTTATATGATTTAATATCATTCATATTCATGTGATATTGACAAATAGAATGATATGTAAAATGTGTACGAATGATGATTATTACTTGGATTTGCGATTGGCTTGGTACTTTATAAAGCATTTGATAATTATTCTCATTGAGTTGCAACTCATCAAATTGCATCATCTTTCAGGCAAAGAAGAGTAATTAGCTCATTTTAGAGGTGCATACCATATAGAATACATGGATCACAGGTCACTGGCTGAGCCTCATCAATCTCTCTCCTTGCATTGCACATAATTATAGGGACATGTCTTTTGTGTTTTGGACTGTATGTCTGTACACGTATAATATAGTGATATATATGTATATATATATATATTATGTATATATATATATATTATGTATATAGTCAAGCTGTTATGCTTTACTGAATTACTAAATGCAACAAAGTGAAATATTATATGATTCAAAAAAAATGTATCCCTCATTATAAATAGGACTATATCTTATTCTATGAAATATATGATAATATGATATAAGTATAAGTGATAGTCATAGGTATAAGGTGTTACATAGAGTGTTTAAATAGTGCTTTGTCAAGTAGAGGTGTCAGAATTACCAATATTATCAAATTGAAGTGTCTCTATGTAACATCCCTAGGCAAATCTCATATTGGCAAAATATGAGAAAAATTCTAAGCCAAATGTAAGAAGTTAAAGTTTGAGAGGTGCTAGCTTCTCGAACCCATATTAGAAATAAATGAAGAAGGAAGAGAGATTTATAAGTCTATGTAGCAATTACTAGTGATAATCTGAGTTAACCGTTTTAAGCTGTATAGTTTGGCTATTTGCAGGTGTTTACAGGATAGTTGGGCATGAGTCATTACAGTTTAGTATCAAAAGTCACTTTGTATGCAACCTTGAGCGATGGTGGAACAAATATGAGCAAGGATGTTAAGTCCCATAAGGGGGATGAATTGTAACATCTTAGGCAAATCTATATTGGCAAAACACGGAAGAGATTTTGGGCAGAATGTAAGAAATCAAACCTTAAAAGCTACTAGTTTTCCGATCCCACATTGGAAAAAAATGAAGAAAGAAAAAAGATTTATAAGCTTATATGCCAACAACTAGTGATAGCCTGAATTAACCATTTTATATTGCTTGCTTAATTATTTACTGATTGTTATAAGACCGTTGAGTATGGACCATACACTCTAGATGTTTTAGAGCATCCCCAATAAGAGATGGTAACAACACTTCTTTATACATTTTCCACTATACACTTTCAATATAAAAAAGACATGTATCTCTTCACTTATAAAATGTTATTAGTTTTTATAATAAAAGTTATTTCTCTTTTTTGTACGAAAGTGTATGGTGTAAAGTTTATGAGGAAGTATTAGAGCACTCTTCTCCCTAACAATCCTCTTAATCTCCCTCCCTATTTTATTATAAACAATTCACTCTTTATTTTGTTTGTTTTTAAAATTGTATACACTCTAACAATATTATTTATCTCACTATCTATTTTAATTTTTTATTGATAAAGCTATTTAGAAAAAAAAATGAAAAAAGAGTAAGAGACAAGAAAAAGAAAGAAAGAGAAAAGAATAATTAATTGTTAAAGAGACATTTAACTCTTTGTGAATATTTTGTTATTTATCTTTCTTCCTTTTTTAATAAAATTGTATTAATAAAAAAATTAAATTAAATTTAAGAAAATTATATTAATAAAAAATTTAGAATATGAAGTGAAATATATGATACTGTTGGAATGTACAAAATTTTTAAGACAAATTAAAATAGAGAGTTGAGTTTTTTATTATATAATAATAAAGAGTGATTTAGGAGTACAGTTGAAAATGCTCTATAAACTAACTTTCACTCTTATATTTGAGGAGAGAGAGAGTACTTTTTAGGAAAGAAAATAAGAAATGAAGAAGATTGAGATATTATTAGATGCTAATTTTCTTATTTTAGCTTTCTATATTTGAATGAAGAAAATAAAAAGGTTGTTGGGATGCTCTTAAACCTTATTTATATGAATATCATCAAATTGATTATGCTGCATATTTTTATTTTAGTTGATTGTATTTGTATATTAATTGATTTGTATTTGTGAAAACTCGTACAAAGAGCTAATTATATAAGTTGTACTAAATTTTTTTATTTTATTACAATTTGGTACAAAATCTTTTAATTATTTCAAATTGATATCAAATCTTTCATAAATGTTACAATTTGGTATCAATCTTCAATTTTCAGCATCGGAAAGATGACATGACATGCTACGTTATTTTATTATTCACATTAAATTTATTCTCTCATAAAAACGCACTTAAAACAGCTACATTTTCAAATATTAAAGAAAAATTGAAGTACTAAACTTTGAGTGTATTTATGAGTGAATAAATCTAATATAGATAATAGAATAATATAGCATGTGATGTCATTTTTCCGGTACTAGAAATTAAAAATTGGTACCAAATTGTATCAAAATGAAAATGTTTAATACCATTAATGTAATTAAGCCCAGTACAAAGTTTAAAATAAAATATTTGATTTTGGCCCCCAAAATTTAATCCCGTGTCCGCCCGGGTGGTTAGCTAAAGTTATAAATAAAAATTATGAACTTGATTCCTTGAGTGCGTTTTACTGTAGATATTATAATTTACGTAATCATAACCCTAAGGAAACGCAAATCATGCAAAATGACGACATAATTCACTACATAGTGGACCCCAAACACAGCCTTAAATAAATGAATAACTCTTTCTTTACCTTCTTCTATAAATACTCTCGTATTGGCTCTTTCCTTTCATCTCCTCAAACCTCTTCTTCCTCCTCCTCATTCTCTGTCCCTCTCTGTTTGTTTTGAATTCTTTGTAATTAATAATAATGGCTGAAGCAAGAGAACCCTTCAATGTTACAGCAGCAAGAACACCGGCTCCAGCAATTAGTGTGCAACACTCACCTTGGCATTCACCTGTGCCATACTTGTTTGGTGGGTTAGCAGCCATGCTCGGTCTGATTGCTTTTGCACTTCTAATTCTTGCTTGCTCTTACTGGAAACTATCTGGGTATTTGGAAAATGGAAACAATGAAGGAGAAAGGGATTTAGAGGCTGGCGAAGGAGGTAACAAGAATGGTGAAGCTTACAAGCAGCCTGTAGCTTTTGAAGAGAAAATTTTGGTGATTATGGCTGGAGAAGTGAAACCAACCTTCCTAGCTACACCAGTGTCAAGTAGGGCTTCTTCTTTTGGTGACAGCAGCAGTACAAAAAGCTGTTCTTGCAGTGAAAATAGTGAGAAATCAGTCGAAAATGGTAAAATTACGGTTGAGATGATAAAACAGGGGATAAGTGATGAAGAACAGAGTCAAAGATTGGAGACGACCCATGAATCTTCAGATCAAACCCATTAATTATTTTTCTATTGTAATTAATGGGTTTTGCTTAGATTTTGTTAGATGAAGAATTGGGATCTTGATAGACCTCTGTTACAGGTCTTGATTGGGGCTAAATATGTGTATGAGGTTATTGCGTGTTAGTTACCTAGATTGGTTTTGTTCTTAAGCTTTTTAGCAGCTATTTTCGTTTTATTTTCTTTTTTTCTTTTTCCTTTGGATTTAATGTTCTCCACTTGTCGGGAAATGTAAATTTCATAGAGATTTAATGAAGAATATTTTTCTTCTTCTCCAACATCATCAATGTTCGTAATTTTCTTCTTTACTTGAAAATTTAGTATAAAAGTTGCAGATCGCAAAAGATAATAAAGGAAAAGGAGAACAGAGGAGCCTGATGCGGCGAGGTGAAGCTGCCAAGGTCTCTGATGATTTGAGTCCATGTTTTCTACTTTTGATTTTAATTTTTAAATTTAATTATTTTTCTTTGTTAGAAAAATGGTGTGTTCCTCTGCTGGCTGCAACTGTTTGTGAGTTCATGGCCTTCTCTGTTCTGTTCACAGGAGAGATTTTTAGGCAAAGTGGGTGTACTGTACCAATTATATTACACTTTTATTTTCATTTTCATAGTAATTATTAAAAATAAAATAATTAAATATATATTTGGATGGATTGCTGTGATAAAAATTTCTCGTTAAGCAATCATTTTTAAGTATGTCATCCATGTGTAGAGCCATGGTTTAGAAGGTATAAGCACAAATATAATTATCCCATACATATGTTATCCGTTCCATTAATTATAGACCCACCTTCCTTATCAGAAAATAAATAAACAAAAAAAAAAATAAATTTATAGGCTACTCGAGTATTGTACTTCAATTGGTTAGAAAGAGTTGATGAGCTTTGAATCCCACTAAAAATATCTTTGAGAAATAGAGAAACTTTTTACCATTAACTAAATTCCGAATAGAATCGTAAAATAAATGAGGATCACTAGTAGTTTACTAAAAATATTTATAGACCCACCCCACAATTCATTTTTCAATAAAAACTGTTTATGTTAATTATTGTGATTCTCAAGTTGTTTTGGGAGCTCAATGCATACCCGTTCCAAAATCAATTTTTGTAGTAATTGTGGTTGGCTATTGACAACTTACAGTTGATAGATACACGTAGAAAAGTGTGGTTGGACATTGGCAATGAAATTAGTTGAGACATTGTAAATTTTAAAATAATGTGACGTTCAAATGCTAAGAGGTTACTTTAAATTCAATATCTTTGTTTTTCAGATTGTGGCTGTGAAGTACAATAAAATTTTTTTAAACAATATATATATATATATCTTCATCGGTTCTATAGTAAAAAATAATCGTCCTTGTGACTTAGTCATATTTAAGGCTGTTCATCCCTTCCTAAGTATGTATTTAGTGATATTTCAACTCTGAAAGTATTATCAACAAATTTACCATGCGTTGCCGACTAAGCCACACCATTGAGTTAAATTAAAATTTTTAATGATATAAAAAATGGGTTAATTTGTGATAGGGTATTTGTTCCTTAATTGGTGGTTTACATTGTTAATGCATGTCACTATTGTAAGCAACAATCATTGCGGTATAATGCTTTCTGAAGTAAGCCACTGTAATTAAGGTATCATTTGATGAATGAAGAAATTAAAGGAAGCAGTTGCTCCAAGGTGCCTTGACTTTAAGAAACATTTGCATTTGGAAATGCTAGGCTTCGGCATGAATTCAATTAAAAATTTAAAATATACAATTATTTTTATCGAGAGAAACATTAACAACTTTTCTCCTCGATTTTCTTTCTTATTTCAATAATATTATCAATTTTTTTTTATTTTAATCCATATAAAAATTTAGAGTAAGAAGTTGAATGAATTCACATAAAATTATTACAATTTAATATAAAATTTTAAGTTTGAGCCATTGATATGTATCTAGTAATCTTTTTTTTTTATATATCAAATAATTCATAATTTTGCAATTATTATATAGCTGAAATTAAAATTCTGAACTTGAAATCGAAATATATTTGATGAAAAATTTATAATAAATAATATATCACCAAGAGGCAAATATCAATATTCAAGAGGTGAGATGGAATGAAAATAACTCATTATCTTTTAACCTGAATTTTTGTGTTCGAATTCTTAGTATAAAATATTTTTAAAATTTAGAATAAAGTATTTTTAATGAATATATCAGATATGAATTTACATGAATGAATAGTTGAATAGGAAAAAAAAGGAAAATGTGAATAGTGGAAAATAATTAGAGAGAGAGAAACGCGGCAGCAAGAGAATGTATTTGCTTATTTTCAAAAGCATAAACCCTGTACGACTTGCGGAATAAATAGAAGCTTGAAGATAAGGAACCCTTGTAGTATGAACTATAAGAGGAACAAATTAAAGTGCCTATTTTTCTTTTAATTTTTTTTAATATTTTCAACTTCTATTAATATGTTTGCAGTAAAGATCTTCTGAATCTGTACTCTACTAAACAAGTTAAAACTAAATTCTAAATATAATTATTCTTAAACCGAAATGGATGAGGATAGATGTCATTTACACCCAAAAGAAAAAGTAAGTAAATATTTGCCATTGTCAAGTGTACTCTGTATTCCCTATTCCTTCTTTCCAAACCTCCAACTTTCTTTCTTTCAAGTTTTCCCATGAAAGATAGCTTATGCTCTTTATGTCTTTCTTTCTTCTTTTTGTCTATTCTTTTTTTCTTATTATGTTCTATTTTATCAAGAAATCTTAAACTCAATTATTGTGTAATCATACTATATATCCATTGCATGAAATTACTCAAATTTAGTTTATCATTGCATGAAATTACTCAACTTCAGTTTATCTTTCACTGGTAAAAAAAAAATTTGTAAAATTAAGGTGATATTTCTGAATATAAGCGCCAGTCGTGTGATTTTTAGCAAATAAATTATAAGCCATTGAAGGAGAAAAAGTAGAAAAAATTAACTTCAATTTCATGCCATTAATCATCACACTTTCTTTGCGGGTTAATTTTATCTATATTCACTAACTTTACTTTTACTGCAGTAAAATTACTGAACTATATTTTTATTTTACTAAATTCATTTATGGTTAGTTTACGGTAATACGTGAACTACTATATCAAATTTTCAATAACATATTAACTGTTACATCAGTTTTCAACTATCTCATATAGAAAAGTTGCTTATAAATCACTTTAGTGATGAAAACAAAGTTTAATAATTTTTTTTTTAAAATTGTGATATTACTGCAATAGCCTTTCTTTGCCACTAATTTAGCTTAATAATAATAACAATAATAATAATAACTCCGAAATTATCCAATGTCCAAAGGAAAGCATTTTCACATAAAAGAGCCCCACGTACTAGCATTTCTTTTTTGGAAAGAGCCTAGACATTTCGAATTTGTTCCGTATGTCCAATCAAAAAAAAAAAAAAAAACAAATTCAATGCTTACACTTCAAACATTGATAATCTTTCATTTGCTTCCAATTGGCTAATTGAGGTCTCTCTTTTTTTTTTTTTTTTTAATGGAAATTGGATAATTAAGGTTCTAAGAATGCTTTTATTGAGATATCAAAATTGGATCTTCAGTTTCCTGAAATGAAAACATTTAATTACGGTTTTTTTTTTTTGGTTAGTTATCCAGTTTGTTACGATTTGTATTTGCATCTGACAAATTAATCATAAGTATAAAGCGTTATCTCTCACATTTTAAAAATACTTCATTCACAAAATTCAAATTTATCTCTAATTAAATGAGAATGGATCTTTATAATCTCAACTTGTCTTAATCAATTAATTATGCATAACTTTATTTTTATGCTGACATATAACCATAATATTTATTAAAATTACATCCTATCAAAAGTTAAATGCTTGTGGGGGACTACACGTATACGTATTGATAATCTTAAATAATTGGACGATGAATTATTATGGATTAGATATATACATCAAATCTTCAATCCAAATAATTTGGGTAACAAAAGAACAAATAATATCAATATAAAAAAAAAAAAAGTTAATGTGTTGCTATTTTCATTCAAACACTTTGAAAATAGATTTTGAAATTTAACTTACCCTAAAAACTAGCTAGCTTAAAAGGAAAGTATTAATGTCAACTCATTGTCAGGACTAAATATATTTTATAACTTACAAATACATTTTTCTTATGTTTATGGCCAAACAGAACACGAAAGTAGTAAAATTAGACATCTATCATGCGTTTGTTTTAGTGAAAACAAATGTATTTAATCTATTTAAATATATTTGTTTTAGGCTAATAGACGGATGTGAATCGGTGAAAAACGCATTTTGAACAACTCAAATACATCTGTTAGCTAAAAAAAGACTCATCAAGTGTAGGCCAAATATATCTGTTTGAAATAAAATAGACACATCTAACATGCTTAAATGCGTTTGTTTTTTTTTTATATATATAATTACAAATGTTATGCATACCATAATCTGGAAATATAACTTATAACAATCTCAAATTTACACTTCAAATTAAGCAATAATAGGCTTTCAATAACTACAACTTCTTCACCCACAAATTCAGCATATAAGCCATTATAAGCTTTCCAACAATTTCAGTCATAAGCATACTATAGTCATTATACAAAACCATTTACAAACTCAACAATCAATGGCATAACCAGAATTTATAATTTAGGCGGGGCAAAACATAATTAGAGATGTGCATTCAGTTAACCGAACCGAACTGATTAAAATTTATAACCGAAATTATATTATAATGCAATTATAAATAAAAAATTACACAACATTGTTAAATACTTCAAAAAAATAATAATAATAAACATTTTAAAAAAAATTATAATTGTTCTTTATGGTTCTTCATGTTTTGATAGCGATATATGATAACTTTATTATCAATAACATTAAATATATCATTTTCAATATATGTGATAAAACAATCAGTCATTTATTGATCTTTCATCTTGTTATGCAATCAATTTTTCACAAAGTAAAAGAAGAGCTAGAGTTATGAGTTTATAAACCAACAGAAATAAAATATTCTTTTTTGTCTTCACCATTTATTTTGCAAGATCACTAATTATTGTCATATTCATAAACTCAACACTAGACTTCATATCAATGATATATGTTTCTAACTTATTTTCAAAAGCAAAGAGATATAGTTACCTACTTAATTATTTAAAAAATAATAAAAATATGTAAATAATTATTGATTAGTTATTTTTTTTTAAGAATAACTAGAAAACTTAAAAAATAAGAGGATCAAAATAATTATTTATCATAATTTTAAATTAAATTATATATATATATATATATATATATATATGTCAACAATCCATATTTCAACTAGTCATTATACACAATTCATCACAATGAAACAATTCAAATTGCAATTAAAAATAATTGTATGTAATACAATTTTAGAAATTTCAATTTAGAAGTTTAAATATCAAAATATCAATCTAATATAGAAAAATATTCTTATTTACACTCACAAAAAAAATTCGACCATATTTTTCAAATTTCATCTATTTGCACCCGAGTATATGCTTTGGTTGAAAAAGTCTACAAAACAAATTAAATACAAAATAAAAAATATGAATAGAGAATTATATATAATAGCTAGCTAGTTACCATATATACTTGAAATAAATTGCATAGCCAGTATTAGAAAAAAAAAAACCTTAGCCAATATCGTATCCGTGCTATGATAAGTTACTATGTTATACATATATCTCATCACATAGTAACTACATTCAAAACCTCCATCTTTTATCGGACACTTAGAAAAAATGACAAAAAAAAAAGCAAAATATTATTCAATTAAATTTCTAAAAAACTGCAATCTTAATGGATAATAGAAAAAAATAAAATTATCTTAATATGATTCCAAGATAGCGTCATACCTATACCTTTCCCACCATCAATATGGATAGTCTATATACCTTGAAAAATAAATTTATTTCAAAATATGCACTTAATATAACAAAAATATTTTCACTATTAGCATAAGTGTTATAACTTACATGGTAAGAGGATCTTTCACACGTCCAAGTTTTCTTTTGAGGTTGTTGAGAGGATCCATGAAAAAATATCACTTCATTCACAACAGAAAATAATCAATATCTAGTGTTGATTGTAGATATATAGATATGTTTAAATTAATAAAAATATCATAATAAAATATGAATCAAGTATGGATATGCAAATGTTATCTTACTCCTTAATATATGGCAGGAAAATAAAATTTTTATTTTATTGTGCTTTCAGAGCTGCCTTCATGTAATTCTACACCGCCTTGGTATCCTTAGTACAGATCATATGTAGAAAACTTGGACAAAAAAAACTAATCGGTATAGATGATTACTTACAGAACAGATAAAAGTATATACATGCATGAACTAGAAATTTGACCCAAGTTAATACTGCCTTTGAATATAGCAGTTTAATCTAACAAATATTAAATAAATATAGTATAATCTTAAAATATTAAAACTTTTAGGACTAAGACATCAAGCCAATCCATGTAGAGGAGTTGATAGATGTCTTCCCCATTTAATCAAGATTTCGTTGTCAATATTTGGTGTATAACAAAATAATTCTCTCAGAAAATCAATTTTGAACATGTACCCAACATCCCATTCGGAAGCCAAGTCATGCAAATTGATCATGCAATTGCTTAAACTTGCCACAATTATCTCATCAACCAAAGGTGGAGGCTGTTTCATAGCTGACATTTGCGCCTTCTTTGATGGTTGAATTACATTTTTCTATCAATTAATAATATATTATTATAATTTATGACATAAATGAAAATTAAGCAGTAATACTATTTATATTAAAGAATTAGGAAAATAAGATAGAAAAATATTAATTGATACATCTCCAAGGACAATGAGATGTTTCAGCCATTGAATAAAATTTTCATGTGTCTGCATTATTGTATGAAACTCATTTACAGGCACAAAAACTTGTTCCAATGCATATTGAGAAAAAGGGAGATCCATAAATACCTTTAAGTGATCGAGGGTCATTGGAGTGTTATGCAGCAATGCACTTAGTGGGTTTGCATGAATCATGTCCATCGTCGCTATGACTGTCTCCCCCATACGGTTAATTGCAAATTGGTACGGTCGAAATATCTATATAATCATAAAAAAAATTAACAAAATTCATAACTTTTACCTATTTATCTCCCATTGGAAATGATGATCTACAGAGTGGCAGTTGCTCGGCATAGGACGACCTTTTGAATGACCTGTCTCCACCTCTATCTTGGGTGCAAATTGAGAAAACTTGCTGTTAGTCCCATGCTGCAGCATCAACATGTTCTAAAATTTAGCCATCTTCTCAATAAACATTGCTTTTTGTGCCTAAAGTTGAGTCTGAAATTCAGCATGCAATTGAGAAGCCACTTCTTCTCTCACTTGAGAAGCAACTTCCTCCCTCACTTCCTCTCTCAATTCCTCCCTCAATTTAGTCCTTAATTCATTCTTTATTTCATCCACTAAGATGGAGGTAGATTGTTTCCTTTTGCCTTGTTTACCAAAAAAATGGAGAGAGTCATCCCAATTCCTACACCACGAACAAATCCAGCATGTTCGGATTTGCCAAGTGCATTTATCAAGATGTTATCTTGCTTCTCTAGTACCCATATCCCCCATTTTATTTCCTCTCATAAGGATTCCTATTAAACATATAAATGCATCAAAAATTAATCTTGGATAAATAGAAGTGTTTGCAATTTAGATTTGCTTAAAAATTTATACATAACATTTTTTTGTGCCACATTTCTTATCTCTTTGACTAGAATTATGTAACTTACTTGATCTGCCTTTTTTTGTTATAGCTCTGACCTAGTTGAGACTCTTATCAAATGATGAGGTGGCATTAGAGTGCATTATTGCAGATGTGGAGAAAGAAGAAATAAAATTAATGTTATTTATTTAATTTAATTTTAACATAATTTCATTTTATTATAGTTTAATTTTTATTATAAAATTAATTAATTTTAGAAAAAAAATTATTATTTATTCTATGTGATTTGATATTATATACTAATATCCTCTGAAATTTGAAAAAAATACTATTTGCCTTTTGTTTAACATAATATGCTAATATTCCCTTGAGGTTTGAAAATTGTATTATTTACCCCCCGAAAGTTTGATATATTGTGCTAATACTCTGTTGTAAGTTTAATTTATTATACTGGTACCTTCTGAAGTTTAACATATTATACCAATATTCTCATAGTAAAAGAAAATATTTTTTCTTATTAAAGGTAAATGTTTTAAAGTTTAACAGAATGACTATATAGTTTAACAGAAATAAAATAGAAGGGGCAAATAATATTTTTTCAAATTTCATAGAGGTACTAGTATATTATATCAAGATACAATGAGTAAACAATAATAATTTTCCCTTAATTTTAATAATTTAGTCATTAAGATCGGTAGCGGTGATTCAAAATAGAACAATTTTACGTACATTAAGTGACACTATTTATCTTCCTCATGCCGGTATGAGAGGGAGATGAGGAGAAGAGTATTTTCGAGAGAGAGGAGTAGAAGATGGGACGACTGTTTGTGAAATGAAGGGCATGTTAGGATTTATTTTAAGAAGCAGATGCATTTGGTAAGCCCTGTTTTAAGAAGCAGATACATTTGATAAGCCCTAACCATACACATTTGAGTAACGAAAAGACACCGTTTTGCATTAACATCTCAGATGTGTTTGGTTTAGGGTGACTAGAAGTATCTGATACACATTAGATAATGTTCAAGTGAATAAATGCATCCGATGATGCATTTTGCACACTTTTGGTAATTTCTAGAGACTCAAATACATTTATTATCTAAAACATATGCATATAAGCTACTTAGATACATCTATTTTATGTAAAAGATGCATATGAGCTCTTTGATGTGTTTGTTTTAGTCTAAACAGACGCATGTAAGCATACAAGTTGATATTTCATCGTGTCGACATAAAATGTCTATTATTTACTATATCAGCGCATCTAACTTTTGCAAAATGTATATTTTGTACTTGTGATCTAATTGTAGGGTGATAGTACACCAAGAGATGAAATAGGATGGTAAAACTTTCTCTCTTGATTAGAGGTCTCGAATTCGAACCTTGAATATGAAACCGTTTTAAAAGACAACGTTAGTGCAAATCCAGAATACTAAAGATGAAAAAAATAATAATAGGGTGATTGTGATACCACATTGCATAAAACTGGCCTTACACTTGATTCATTCCAAATTTAATTCAATATAAGGGGAAAAAAACACATATAAACAATCTTAAATAGTAATTAGATTTTATAATATCTCGATGTGAAATATCTTAACAACAATTAAGAAATGTAATATTATTTACAAAGAAAAGTTAA
The DNA here is from genome assembly GCA_949630135.1 of Balakata baccata. Taxonomy (NCBI): domain Eukaryota; kingdom Viridiplantae; phylum Streptophyta; class Magnoliopsida; order Malpighiales; family Euphorbiaceae; genus Balakata; species Balakata baccata. Next base: position 13,217 of record CATIWF010084008.1, read on the forward strand.
TGTGGGTGCATATGATCGAACAGGAAGTGGCATTACTGCAACAGCCATTAAGGTCAGCATCAAGATTCACAAAAATTGTTAATGGGTTGAATGCTTCTATATATATTTGTTCATTGCTTCTTCTTGGCTGGCCTACAAGAAAATTATTTAACACAAATTTTATATCTCGTAAACACTAAAATTGGGTGATATAAAGTGATCATAGCTACTTTGCACTAAGAAGAGAGACCCACTTTTTGTGAAATCGATTTTATTGGTTCTGTGGTTGGAGATTGAGTCATCTTTTGTGTGTTGTAGCAAAGAAAAATTTGTGGAAATGAAGAGTATGAGAGCCAATAATTAAGAATTGCGTCAATTTGATTGACGTGTCCAAATAAAAAACATTCCAACTATAAATGTTTGTCATGTATCAAAATGTTTCTATTCTCTTAAAAAAAAAAGGAAAAAAGATTTTTTTAATTGCAATTATATGTTTATTTTTCGGCTAAAAAAAAAAAAAATCATGAACTTTCAAGTTTGTGTAAAAACAAATGATGTACTTTCAATTTTTTCAATTAAATAAACAAATTTTTAATATTTTATTAATTTAGATATTTCATTCAATTTGGTTGAAAAAATTATAAACTTGTCTCAACTTTTTGACTCGAATATTTTTTTACTGACTAAGTAATTGACCTATCGATACTTTATAAGTATTTTATTTGCTCACAGGTAATATAATGCTAATATTTCAATAATAATAATGTTGATTAAACAATTTATTTATCAGAAAGTTCAGACATATCAACAATTTTTTTTTACTGAATTGGATAGAATATATAAATTGATAAAAAATAAAAAGTTTGTTCATTTAATTGTTAAAAGTATATATTAATTTTGATATAATACTAAAAGTTCAGGTTTTCAATTTTTTTAATTAAATGAACAAATTTTTAATATTTTATCAATTTAAATATTTTACTCAATTTGGTAGAAAAAATTGTTGACTTGTCTCAACTTTCTAATGATTTTTTTTACTGACTAAATAATTGACTTATCAATATTTTATAAGCATTTTATTTGCTCATATGCATTATAATGTTAATATTTCAATAATAATAATAATATTGACTATGAATTAGAAAGTTAAGACACATCAACAATTTTTTGACTGAATTGGGTAGAATATATAAATTGATAAAAAAAATGTTTCATTCTTTTAATTGTTAAAAATACATATTATTTTTTATACTATCCTTAAAATTCAGATTGTTTTAGCAATTTAGCCTCGTTTTTCTGTCTTGAATTTCATTGATACATTCTTGAATTATCCATAAATGGTTTTTGAATAATCGTTGTGTAATGGATACATGGTTGAAAGGGAGAAAAAGGAAAAGACGATAAGTAATTTGTTAAGTAGAAATTTATTTATTTATCTATTAAATTGTTAAGGAGAAATTTAAAATTTTAAATACTGTCATTTCCTTGTATCAAGAAGGAAAAAATAAAAATAAAAAGACAAAATGGAAGTTGTAATGGGCCGGGCTGGGTCAACATAATGAAGAGAGTCTAACCATTCGTTTCAAAAGTTATAGTGGACCAACAGAAGTTGTGGTAGGCCGGGCTGGGTCTGGCTGAGCACCATTTTTGTATCGTTTTGCAAAATTTTCAAAAATTACCGAAATGACTCGTTATTACAAAAGTTACTCTATTTAAAAATGTTTACAAAAATGTTGAAAGAAACAAAAAGTATTAAAAAATATATATACATTCAAAAGTCAATCCAAAATATACTGAAAGTATATCAAAAGTCTACTACTAGAGACCTATCAAAGGTTTACTTAAGATTTATTAGAAATTTATCTAAAATTTACAGAAAAATTAGTGAAAATTGAATTTATCTAATATTTACTAGATATCTACTAAAGTTTGCCTAAAATTTACAATAAATCTACCCAGTATTTATCCAAAATATAATGAAAATTGAAGTTATCAAAGGTTATCCATAGTTTACTATAAATCTACCAAAGACTAACTCTTTTATGTCTATTAGTTACCAGGACATCGTTTCTCTTTGTGCTTGTCTCCTTACAGCTCTCACCGACTCTTACAAGTTCATTTCTCTTCGTCATGCATATATATATAAATTAATTCTTTTGTTTCTACGAGAGAAGAGACAAAAAAAAAAAAAAACTTTGGTGATTTTGTTTGCACTAGATTTTTTATAGGCCTATAGAATTGGGGCTCAAGCCCATTATGAGAATTGAAACCCAAATCCATGAAAATTTAGAACTCATGTCTATAAAAAGTTATATACTTAGGCAGAAAGTAGCTAAAAGAAAATCCTTAGAGAATAGGAGCAGTTGCTAGGAAGTGGCAGACTAGGAAGAAAACATGGATATAATGGTTATAACATCCGTGCACTATGGCAGCTATGTGGGAAGTGGAGCAGTTGCAAAAAAAATAGAGATCATGGTAACAATTATTTTTTGCTCTGATGCTATAAAAGGAAGAAGTATTCATAGGGAAAACACAACAATTATCATCAACACACAGACATCAACTCAATTTTCAGCAATTTCAATTAGCATCAGTCTCTTTAGTGTTAGTTTCAGTCATTTCACTTTTAGCTTCATTGTAGCTTGTCAATTTCATTTTCATCAGTAAAATTATTTTTCTTCAATATTTTGTAGCGTTTAAGATTATTGTCTTCTAGTCTCAATTGCTCACTAGCTTTATTTTTTTATTACTGTCAATATTTCAATTTTATTAGTAATTAAATTTAAGCGTACTGTCATGAAAACTTAGGAATCTGTAATCATTTGATTAGAAGTCAATGCATAAATTTCATTTTTAGTTTAGAAAATACTTTAATTTTCTTGGTACACTCGCATTTACACCAACATATTTTTGGCACATTCATTTTACTAAGAAATTGCCAACATTTTTTTGACATACTCAGTGGGACCCATTTGGTTGCTACTACATGCCTGTTGAAATTAGATGTAAGAAAACTATGGAGTCTCAAGGCTCAGAATTTGTTACTCCAACAGGAGAACATGATAGAAAAGTTCATCTCATGGTGGAATAAATTGAGAATCTCACACTTCCTTAGCATGCTGAAGAGGAAGAAAGAATTAAGAGTCCATCTAGACCACAAGTATCAAGTAACAGTCCACATATCAACGTTTCTAACTTCTCTGATGTGCTCGGGTTTTTAATTAAGGAATCATTCAAAAGTTTGAAGCTAGTGTAGTTGAGCATTTGAAACAAATGACTGAACGGACAAAGAACCAAACCAGAGCCATTGTTGAGGAGTTGACTCAACAATCCACCTCCCAGGAGAAATTACCTACTGGAATTATGGGAGAACCAAAACAACAGGTGGTTGCGCCCAAGCAAGACCTTGTCCCTAGGCAACCATCTAATAAGCTCGGAGGGCAGCACTTCAAGGTCAATCATGACTCAAGTGACTTCCATCGTTCACAATTTCAAACTCAGGTAAGGTACACCCATACTCACCTCAAAGAAGATAGGACTGCAAGCCTTAGGGCTGGAGGCTGCACCAATACTAGAACCACTACCCAAAGGTTCTTTGCTCACTCTAATCTTGGTAATCAACCTGGAGTCTATAGAGAACCACTATCTTTTACTAGAGGCTTAGGAGGCAGCTCACATGTGCCATGTGGATCAAGTATGAATAAGGAATAACAACCTCCTTTGACTTTTGTGTAGGTATACACTCTAGCACCAGTACCAGCGCCAGTACTAGTGGCCATAAAGGCAGTAAGGGAAGCAGTTCAAGAGCTATATAGGCCTAGCCTCAAACAAATAGGCCGTCTTGAGTTCCACAAGCCTTATCCAGATATGATTGATCAGGTGAATCCTTATCGAAGGGGATATAGAATACCGGACTTCACACTTTTCTCTAGAAAGGATGGGCAGTCAACACTTGAACACATAGCCAGGTTCACTATTTAATATGAGGAGTTAGCCAATTATGAGAATTTTTCGTGCTACAAGCTCAAGTTGTTTCCTAACTCCTTAATAGGCCCGATTTTTACTTGGCATGTTATACTTCCTATTAATTATGTATTAACATGGCAGGAAATGGAGAGACAATTTCATACCCAGATCTATAAAGCCGAACTAGATATTTGTATAGTTGAGCTTTCCAGAATAACAGAGAAAAGTGGAGAGACTACCGATTTTTTCATTGTAAGATTCAAGAAGATGAGAAATCGATGCAAGATCCACTTACCTAAGGTATAGTATGTCAAAATGGCCCGAGAGGCCTTAATATAGATATGAGAAAGAAGTTCTAAGGGATGGACTTCAGGGATTTCTACGAATTGGCTGCCAAAGTCTCTAAGTATGAAGAGCTTCTTAGAGAGGAAAACCCTAAAAGAAAGGCGGTTATGGGCACATACTGTCAAAAGGTAAAACCTGAGGTTACTTTTGCTGACTTGATTAATATTGGTTCCTATATATGCTAGTAGAGAACACTCCAGACTTATGAAAAAAAAACCAAGCCTTAAACAATAAGTCAATATACTTTTGAAGTATCTAAGACTAAAGAGATCTTTGATTTCTTGGTCAAGGAAAAATTCATTAGATTTCCTCCTAAGTACCAAGCACTATCTAAGGAGGAATTATAGAGTAAGACCTACTGTAAGTATCACGACTCATGGAACCATAACATTAACTCTTGTTGGAGTTTTAGAAATGTGATATTAGATAGAATCAATAGAGGGATACTCAAGTTCCCTGAGAAGAAGAAGACCATGGCGATTTATGAAGATCCATTTATCTCAATGACTTTAGTGAATAGGTAACTTTTGACCGCAGATCCTTTTTGGATTCTAAGAAAAGAAGAGAAACAAAAAAGTTAGCACCTAACCCAAAAATTTGAATTCCTAAAGACCTTCTTATACTGGAAAACCAAAGGCATCAGGTGTGCAAAAGGGATCAGGCCTACATAAGGACGATTCTTAAAGGAAAAATCTTAGGGAGTAGACACTATCTGAGGCACAGAAATAGAGATTAGGCCTACCTAAGGCTGATTCCTCAAAGAAATGCTATAAAGAGCATATTCTCACCAAAGAGAGATAGGACCATTCTAAATCCAAGTTTTAGAAGGCAGCAAGTGCATGAAGAGTGCTAACGCTCTAAGAGGCATTCAACCCCAAAACTAGCTAAGAAAAGGTCGGTCTTTAAAAGAAATGAGCTAAGGAGTAGATACTCTTTAAGGCACATAGGGAGGAGTTAGACCTCCCTAAGGCTGGAAAAAAATGCTCTGGGGAGCAATTACTCATCAGGAAGCGATAGAGCTATTCCAATTTGAAGTTACAGAAGGCGAAAAGTATCTAGAGAGCGCCAAAGCTCTAGAAGAGATTTAACCCCTAAAGAAAAATTGTTCACTAGGAGAAGATTTGTAGTGCCACCTCTAGTACTAGTTGGCCAATATTAGCATAGAGTCCAACAAAGAAAATTCCCTAAGGTACTAACAAGAACTCAGAAAAGAAGGTTACAAAGGCATAGGGCATCCGATAAAAGGGAGAGAATTGCTACTAAGGAAAGACCAAAAGAAGAGATGGACCAGCCAAAGGAAGTGATTGAAAGAAATAAATTTAGGAGGAAGTCCACAGAAGACTCAAGAAGCTCTAATGAGGTGAAACTAGAGCTAGGAACCATCTAGATAGGTGACGTTCCTATAAACCTTCAATGCAATGTTACATCATTAACGCTTTTAGGTATATTCAAATTAAAAAAAGAGAATAGTATCAAGATGGAAAAAGTAGCGAGCCAACAATCACCAAGTGAGATGGTGGATTCAAAAGTAAAAGAAGCAGAGAATGGGCTGATTCACACGACCTCTCTAGTTGCTCTCTAAGGATAGAAAATAAAGGTACTAAGCTAAATAGGATTTTGTTTGTTAGTAGGCCTACGGGCTACTATATTAACAAACAAAATATTCATGTTATCTTGTACCTACAAAAATCAATAATAAAGTAGGCCTTAGGGCCACTCTTCTTTTATTTAAATCAAATTTCATAAATATTTCATAGTCATCATTAAGCAAAATAGAGGTTGGCTCAGTGCCATCTTAGTTCATCAATACAAATGCATAGCTATAATGACTATATGAGTGTGTTCAGTGATGTCATCCATCCATCATCAATCAAATATCATTGGAGGTTGGCATAATGCCACCTTATCATCAATGCAAAGTGTATATTTTAGTCTCTTATGTGCAAGTGTTCTATGTTTTCAATCAGTTAAATCATTATAAGGCATATCATATCAAGTCTACTCATTGAGCCACAGCCTCAGGGCAAACAAGGCTCATCATCGGTATAAACTAGAAGAGAGGAATATAAGATATTACCTTGAGGAGGAAAATGTCATTTGCATATTTGAATAGAAAGAGAGAGTCCCTACAAAAATCCCAGGTATTTGATTTAGCTCTCTAATGTCACCATCAACTGATGCACTCATCAGTAGCGGATGTTTAGCTACTCTTCATGCTTGCTTCACTTCAGCAGCTGCACAACAATATTCTCTATATTAAATATTCACTAGTGACAAGTAAAACCCAGTAAATTTTAACATTCCATAGGCCAAATTCCCCACTAGAATTCAGGCTAAAAACATTTATTCTCTTCACCCATTACCAATAAATCCGAAATTTGCAAGTTTCAGGCTATAACATATTCATTTCAATCTAGAGACTAAACAAGCATCAGAGGAAATTCATTGAGGCAACTATACTCCCTAGGCCGAAATCAACACTTCAGATCGCAATCATTTCTTTTCATCAACCATTACTCGATAAATCCAAATTTTACAGATTTCAGGCTATGGTATGATCATTTCAACCTCAAGATTAAGTAGGCATTAGTGGAATTCATTAGGCAAATTACACTCCCTATGCTGAAATTAACTCTTTAGGCCAAATTCAATACCAATAAGTCTTAGAAATTTTTTTTTGCTAAAGAAAAAATATAGTCGTATCACACAGCATACTTAGAGCACAATTATAATGTCAAGTCTCAAAGGATTACCTTTAAATCTCTTTTGGGGAAATAATTTTCCAATAGGAAGATTGATCACAGATATAGAGAATTGATCACTATTTGCTGCAAGACAAGAACATAGGGAAGAAAAATCACCATGATATATTCAACGATATTTTTTAGCAACCTATGGAACCAAAGGAGAAATTAAAGAACTTGTTGAAGACCAAGCATTAGGAGTACAACCGAACAGACTACGGTGGCTCAGAAGTGCCTCGTGTTGACTCGGTTCCTTGCTCACAGAAGTTAGGTCCTTGGTGACCCACATTGATTGGGTATCCCAAGGTGAGGATTTTTTTCCAATGGGACTTGTTTGGTTTGGGCTTTGGTGGGGAGATGCTGATTTTGGGTCTCGATTAGCAAGAATGTAGTGATATGTGTGCGATGGCTTTTAGGCATGGTTCTCACGGTTGAGATTTCGGTTGATGGTGGAGATCAGCTCTTGGTGCTTCTCGGTAGTAGAGGTTTCAGCTAGTGAAGATGTGTTTCCTTGGCTCTTTGGTTTCTCTTGACCAAAAATATGAGAAGGAGATGGGTTTTGTTGGGTTATTGAAGACGAAGAGGTTGAAGAAGAAGAGAAGAAATTGGGTTTTTAGGAATTGAGATCTTTGGGTTTTGAATGAGAGGAGGAAAGTTTAAATTTGAATTTAATTGAGACTTTTCTCTTGGGGAATGAGTCTTTGACTTCTCAAATACTCTACTTTTTATTTTTTCTGCCTTTAGAACTCTAGATCTAGAGAGGAGAAAATGATAAAGTGAAGAGACTTGGAGAGTTTTGGAAATTTATATCCATACAGCTACGGCCTATGGCCACACTATATGTGGGGGGCAATTATTTGCACTAGATTTTTTGTAGGCCCAAAGAATTGGGTTCCAAGCCAATTATAAGAATTGGAGCCTAAGTTCATGAAGATTTAGAACCCATGTCCATGAGGAGTTAGATACTTAGGCCACAAATTATATTATGGACCTAGGTCCATGAAGCATTATGGATCCAAAGTCCATCACAAGTATAAGCAACAACAGATTCTCCCTTGCTAAGTGAACACTTCATCATATAGAAAGCTCATTGGAAAACTATTATACTTAACTAATACTAGACCAGATTTGTGTTATGCCATACATTTCCTTAGCCAAAATCTGGATAAGCCAACTAAAAATCATTTAAAACATGCACACAGAATCCTACATTACATCAAGCAACAACCGGGATAAGGTCTTTTCTTTCCCAGCAACAACCTACAACTCCAAGCATTTAGTGATGCTGATTGGGCAACCTGTCCAATACATATATATGCATTAAAATTAATTAAAAGACTAAGGTAAGATTCAGAAATGAATCCATATTTATTTTCATAAAATTTCAAAAATTATTTATAAATCTTACTGTATAGAAGCATTTTCCAAACTGATAACTCATTTATTTCCAGAAATTTATATTTAGGAATTTTTCATTAAATTTTTGTATACTATTAATGTGTTAATTAATGAAAATTTCAAATTAATAATGTTCTTTTGTTTGTTATTTTATGATGTGACCACAGTCAGAGAAATACAATATTGCTAAACTCTTTTCAACGAATAGAAACCAATAAGTGATCATTGATAGCCATGGCTAAATTAATTAGGCTTGGTAAAACACTTCTACGTATTTATTTTCATTATAATAATTATAATTTGCTTTTCCAAATATTGAATGAAATTTGAGTTTGAACATGTTCGGAGCTTAGTGACAGTTAAGACTTTTCATTATTGTCCAAGGATATGTTTAGTTAAGCTTGTTGGGATTTGACTTTTAATTATAGGAATCCAAGTTAACTTAGATAAAGAAAAATATTCCTAATTGGAAAAATATTCCTAATTGAAATGATATTTCTAAACTTGGTGAGCAAGTTTAGAGTGTCTATAAATATAGACAAGTACAAGGCATTAAGAAGTGAAACCAAGGAAGCAAATACAAGAGCAACTTGAGGATTGCAAGTTTGAGTTTTTGCTTAGGTAAGAGCTTCAAGGAACACTTTAGGAAGCTATAAGGTGAAAGTTATTCTTCTAGATTATGTAAAAGGTAAAATATAATAAATTGTAGATTTAAGTTTGATTAACTTAAGAGAGATACAATAAAATTGCACTTTTCCATATAGTAAAAAATTGGTTACTCTTCATGGACTAGGCAATCCAGAGCTAAACCATGTAAATCTTCTCTTATTAGTTATGAGGTGCATATTGGTTTTTTTTTTTTTCAACAAGTGGTATTAGAGTGTAGTTTCAATAAACATATCAGACAATTCAATTTCATTCTTTGGAAAAGAAGGGTGAAGGGATCTCCTAGTTCAACAAAGTTTCGCAAAATGTTGGACGGAAAGGAGAAGGAAAAGTCATAAAAGATGAGTGATGAAGATTGGAAAAAGCTCAAAAAAAAGTATGGAATATACCATATAGTGGGCAGTACGGTGAAGACCTCAAGTACTAATTGGAAATAAGTTGCTTGCATAGAATGTTTCCAAGGGGTAAATGGTTGTAAGTGGGTGGAATCTGTTGGCGGTAGTCATATGGAAGGATTGAGATCTCTTTCTGGAGTCGAGTCCATCGACTAGTTTTAACTACATATGACATAGTGGCTGTGTTTAGAATCAAGGTGCAAGACGAAGATCTGATTTGGGTATATGTAGTTAGAGAATTTAGGCCAATAAGAATAATGCAATTCAAAAGTCAATGTGGAATATCAAGATTTAACTTTTAATTGTGGGAATTCAAATTAGACTTTGATAAAGAAAATTATTCCTAATTGGAAAATTTTTCCTAATTGGAATGATATTTCTAAATTTGGTGGGCAAGTTTAGATTGTCTATAACTGTAAACAAGTTCAAGGCATTAAGGAGTGAAGCCAAAGAAGCATATATAAGAGCAACCTGGGGATTGTAAGTTTGAGTTTTTGCTTGGGTAAGGACTTTGGAAAACACCTTTAGGAGCTTTAAGATGAAAGTTATTCTTCTATATTATGTGAGAAAGGAAATACAATGAATTCTGGATTTGAGTTTAATCAATTCAAGGGAAATACAATTTTATTGTTATTTTTTCATATAGTGAAAAATTGGTTACTCTCTATGGATGTAGGCAATCAAGAGCCGAACTACGTAAATATTCTCTTCTCTTATTTTCTTTGGATTATTTGATGCGCTTATTGGTTATTTTTTAAAGGATCTCATAGTTCAACAAGGTTTTATAAAAGTGTTGGACAAAAAGAAGAAGGGAAAGTAAGAAAAAATTAGCGATAAATATTGGAAAAAGCTCAAAGAAAGGTGTGTGATATACCATCTAATGAGCAGTATAATGAAGACCTCAAGTATTGGCTGGAAATGGGTTGCCTGCATATATTGTTTCCAAGAGGTAGATGGTTGTATGTGAATGAAACCTGCTAGCAGTAGTCATATAGAGAGATTGAGGTTTCTCGCTGGAGTCAAGTAGTGTCATTGACCAATTTCAACTACACATGGCATATTGGTAGTGTTTAGAATCATGGTGCAAGACGAAGATATGATTTAGGTATATATAGTTGGAGAATTTAGACCAATAAGATTAATGCAATTCAAAAGTAAAGGTGGAATATTGTGATTTGACTTTTAATTGTGTGAATCTAATTGGAAAAGTATTCCTAATTAGAATGATATTTCTAAACTTGGTGGGCAAGTTTAGAGTGTCTATAAATATGGATAGATTCAAGACATTAAAGAGTGAAGTCAATGAAGCAAATACAATAGCAACTTGGAGGATTATAAGTTTGAGTTTTTGCTTGGGTAAGTGCTTCGGAAAACATCTTTAAGAGCTTTATAGTGAGAGTTATTCTTCTAGATTATATGAGAGCAGAAATACAATAAATTATGGATTAGAATTTGATTAGCTCAAGGAATATACAATTTTATTGTATTGTAATTTGTTATTTTCTCATATAGTAAGAAATTAGCTACTTTTCATGGATGTAGACACTTAAGGAACGAACCATGTAAATTTTCTCTTATTTTCTTTGGTTTATTTGACATGCTTATTGTTTTTTTTTTCCAACAGGATTCAAATCTAAGAGCTCCTCTCAATAAACTCAGTCTATAGTACTAACTGAATTACAACCTTTGGGTGGAAGTTTCTTCTCTCTGTCATAGGAACTTTCTATTAGAAATCTTGTGGATCCTAATTGAGAATGAAATTTTTAATTCATTTGAATTGTCAATTATTGAAAAATTAATATTGACTATCAAAATTGTGTTGGAAAAATTGTGATTATGAGCCATTTTGAGATGATAATTCGGGTGGGTCCCACAACTCGGTTTGGAAGAAAAACCTGGATATATGTTCTTTGACATGAGGCTATTAATTAATGTATTCATATGCTCAAAATGGAGAATATGTGAATAAAAATTGAAACTCAAAGTAAGCTATTCGATAAGGAGATTAAAAGTGAATGTGTGGGAGTTTGTCCCACATCACTAAGAATTGAAGCTGGACTTATGTTTATATATAGAGATGCATTCTTACATGGGTAATAAAAGTAGAATGAAAGGCTCTCTCTCGCGTACTTAGGCGCAGGAGGGGTGTAAATCCATGGTCCGAGATGGGCCAATGCGTGGGTGCGCGACCTGCGTACACGAATATCGGCCCAAAATCTCGTGGTCCTGAACAAGCCTAATTTTTATGAATATTTTTTTATTTCTGGAAAATTTGGCAACACTCTCGTGTGGATCCACACGGCCAGGCCACTGACACGCCCGTGTGGATCCACACGGTCGTGTCATTGTGCCTGCAATGTGTGCAAGGTAGATCCACACTCTTGTGTGAATTCTGTTTCAGAATGGTCTTTTGAGCTTCATATCTTTTGGAATTTCAATTTTTGATGTTTCAAATATTAATTTCACCATTATTTAAAAGTTACAAAGACATTATTGTCAGCTTTTAAAGAAAATTAATCACAATTAATATTATGTCTCCTCCATCTAGTATAAATAGGTGGTTTTGGCTTGAATTTTGAAGAGTTTACTTTGATTGTTCTTGAAGAGTTTTTTCTTTCTTCTTCTTTTTCTTCTCAAATGATAAAAAATGTGACAAGTTCAAAGTTTACGGTAAGTAGGTATTATGTGTTCAACAATAGTTTTTCCATTTTTTTATTTTAAATATTAAATTAACAATTTTCTTTTATTACTGTTGTTCTTGTAAGAAATTGCATTCATTCATTAACTATGATTCCATACGAAAGACAATCATGGGGAGACCTGACATCAAATAATAATTATTGGGCCACGAAAAGAAGAAAGAAATCATGGACATCCTAAAACGTGGCAGCAATTTAAGTTATTATTTATATTTTTTTTATATTTTAGATTTTTTTACTTCCTTAAAAATATATAATAATTTTATATTTTTTTATTTTAAATGTCAGTTTTATTAATTAGATTTTCTTTTACTATATGGGTGAATTGAAATTAAAAGAAATTTTAAATTAATATTTTTATTTTTTTAAAACTAAATATTAAATTTAAGTTAAAATTCTTACTTATAAGTTATATATAAAATTTCTATACTTTTTTTAATAAAGATAAAATTTATACACTTATTACGTATAAAATCCAGATATACATCTCTACTCCCTTGTTGTATATATTTTATATTTCTTTTTTTTAATTGTTAAGTTCAAATTAAAATTTTTAGATAGATATTACATATGAAATTCATATACTTATTACATATAAAATCTATATATACATTTTATTCTGCTTCTTTTTTTTTTTAACTAATTGTTAAAATTCTCATGAGAGATGTTAAAATCCATATACTAAAAAAAAGAAGAATTGATTTATTTGGTTTTTTTTTTTTCCTATTTGTGATTGCTAATGATTTTATTTTTTAATTGTTGGAGCTTCGGCCTTCCTAGGTCCATTTTTTTTTTTCTTGAATTGTTTGCATGAAATTCTTTTAGATATTCCTAGTATAAATATTTCAAATTTAGTATATATATATATATATATATATATTAATAAATAAAATAAGAATAATAAAATATATCATTGTAATTATATATAAATAAGATTTATATATTTTGTTACAGTATTAAAAGCCATTATATGAAAATTATTATATCATTAATAATTTAAAATAAAATATCAGAATTTATGTGTTAATAAATTTATAGAAAAGAATTAAAAATAGGAAAAATGTTTATTAGGCAAAAAAAAATTAAGGAAAAAAAAAAAGAAAAATGAAAATGCAGTAATTATTTTGACTTGTTCAACAATAAATGAGATGTGGTGCAAAAGTAAAGATAATAAGGAAAATATGGAACCTTGATAATATATGTCGGTTACTTTAATTATACAGTATCAAATGGTTGGACGTATAATTGATATTTAGACCAATTGTGTAAGATAGTAACTTGAACAATTGTGTCCATTTCCTATTGAGTTTTAGGGCATTGGGCAAGTTTTAGTTCTGCAATAAAAGTTAGAGACAATTACCTCACTTAACAAGTTTAGACCAATGCACTCTATTTCATTAAACCCATAAACAATAAAAATATATATATATATATATTACCTAACAACAAAACTCATTAATACACTATAGTCTAAATTTTTCGGTCCTAATCAGCACATAATTAATATTGCTTTTTATTATTTAGTTTTTCAAATTTTTCAAAACTCTTCTTCAGGCCCAAACATCATATTTATATGTCATCACTCACACTCTCCTTTGCGGTTCCAAACTTTGAGCTGCCCTTGACCAATCCCACTGCCCATCGTCTTCGTCGTCACAATCATCCTTGCCACCCACTACGATAATCGTACATCACATTTGGCTCCACCCATCATCTTCGACGTACCCTATAGATTTTGAAGGAAGGTTTCAGCTGCAGATCACACTTGTCGTCCCCAGTAGCTTATCTCATTCAAGGTAATCTACTCTAACTATTCAAAGAAGCATTCTTTTTGGAATTTTTGCATTTCAAAATTTGTGTTTTGTTGATGAATGGTGATTCCAGTGGCTGGCTTACTAGAAGGGATTTTGCCCCTTTTTGCGATTGCATGTGGAAAATTGATGATGCATGTTGTGGTTTTATGATATTTTTAGTTGTGTTTGGATTAACTGTTGGTATAATAGTTATGTTAGTGATTGATTTGTCTAAAGTTCAGAAGGAGCTTTTGTTACCAACACTGCAAAGTCGTATGAAAGTTTGCTCATTGCATCAAAAGCAGAAACTTGGTTTTTAAGAGAAGCATTATCATGGGTGCAGCAGATGAATTTCCAAAATGTTATATTTTAATGACTGTCAGGTTGAAACTAATGTTGTGCAATAAAGACATGTTGGAATTGATAGAATGAACACTTTTGGTAGACGTGACACTAATTGTGTAGCTCACCATTTACCCAAAAATGTCTTTTCTTTATTATGATTTGATGGTTTGAAATGAACCACCAGGGTTCATCCTTTCCTTGTTATGTAATGTCTCTCTTTGTTTTAATGCAAGTTTGGTTCTTTTCTTTCAAAAAAATAAAAATAAAACTAATTAGATTTTGTGTTTATGTTTTTTTAAGGTAATAACTTTTTAATTTTGCTACACTTGCTGTACCTAATGGGTGTATCTTGGTGGTGGAATTAAAAAAGATTGTCTGGAAAATATGGTTTCATAATGATTGTTATGAATTTGTCATATTTCCGTATTTTTCAAATATGAGGGAATTCAAATTTTAATGTGCGTATATTTAAGTTCAGTTTCTGAGATAAGGAACTCATGTCATGAGAGAAATGAAAGTTGAGTATGGCATTAGTAAATATTGATAATAATAGGAATAACATAATAATAATAATAATAATAATAATAATAATAATAATAATAATAATAATAATATGTAAAACTTATAAAGCATATATAACTATCATATGATTCACATATACTTTGTATTCAAATTTGATAACTAAAGAACACAACATTTGTCACATTTTCTGAATTTTGAAATTGTAAAACATTATTTACATATACATATAACATACATACAATCTTCATATAACAAACATATGAAAATTAAGATAATATTGGGTTTTTGAAATCTTAAATTGCTATTTACATAAATAAGTTGTATGGAGCAAGTTTGTAAAAACAGGCCCGGTCAATGAACTGGGAAAGCCAGTGAGTCACGGATTTAAGGTTGAATCGTGGTCAAACTAGTCTATGTAGTATTTTCATAAAATATAATATGTCTTATATATAATAAAACATAATATGTCTCATATATAATAAAAATAGAATATAAATTGTTAAAGGTCATTCCTAATATACAAAACTAATATAACATGTCTCATATTTTTTTTGTAATATTTTAAAAAAAATTATATTTCATATATTTTTATAATTGAATATTTAATTAATTATTAAATATAATGATAACATATAACTAGAAAATATAATCAATAAAAAATTTCAAATTGTAAAAAAAAAAAAAAAGTAATATAAAAAAGAAATAAGAAAAAAATATATAAAAAAAGTGAACAATCTCACATAGAAAAAAGTAAAATGACAGCATATTATAAATAAGGGTGTGTTAAACCTTGAAAAAAATATTTATTTTGACCAATTTAACTAGTTTGTGGTTAAGTTATCTAGTTTTAGGGTCAATTTTTTTGTTGAACTACTTAAGTTGGCTAGATTAGACCAAATTTAATAAATAAATTTTTTTTTTGCAAAAAATTAAAACAAACCCAAAAACCGGTCAAAACCGATCGGGTCAGGTGATTCACGGTTTGACAGATCGGTTCACCAATTTTTCTTCCGGTTCAATTCCCTTCCGGTTTTCTACCTAAAAACGACCAATTTAGCAGCCGGTTTCCGGTTTTCATAACATTGGTATGGGGTCACTTTTGTGTAATTTCCCTTTTTTAGTATTATTACCTATGTCTTTTCCCCTAAAAGTTACCATTCTAATTTGGCTTTCAGGATAAGTCACCTACCTAAGGCCCATTTTATTCAACATAGTATCCATATTATCGGAGCCACCAATTAAGCTATCTAAAGATGTCAAGTCCTTCAAAATTTACTCCAAAATTCCCACGTGTATTCAGTTTTGAGCGTGAGAAAGTGTGTTAAAATATTCACATCGGCTAACTAAAAAAAAAAAAAAAGAATATATATATATATATATATGCTCCTTAACAGTCACGAAATTCTCAAACATGGCTGCCCATTCAGATTAATTATTATGATTATTATTTGTTTTTCCAGCTCCTGATTAGATCATGGACCACACTTCCGCTATTTTATAATGTAACCGGCTCAGCTCAGAGTTATACATTGCCAAAATCTTTTCAATTATACAAAAGAGAAGACGAGGTTATATCAGTATCATGATTTCTAGGCTTCAATCATGGAATCCAACAGCAAACCAAAATTATATTTGCCTTTTGCTTGGGATAAAGATTCACACTGACAATCTCAATGATAATTAAATACTATTATAATAATAAAGATTCATATCAACGTCAAAAGAATTTTATTATTATTATTAAAAAAGAGAAAAGAAAATAAATAGGCACTTCTTTACAAGAAAAGACAACATTATCAGCTTACAATATTATGTTCTAGCGAGATATAAAGGAGTTCTGATCCTTCCAAAAATTTGGAGTTCGAAACTCCATAACAATAAAAATAAAAATAAAAAAAGACAAAATTATCAGGATGACTTATCGGATTTTCATGGGATATTTGTTCAGATAATTTTGTGAAACTCAATTATACAACTGACATGTTAGAAAGTACTTTTACCTTTAAAACATGACAATGACATTGGGTTTTCTTGTCTGTTGAACAGCATATAGAGATAAGAGATAAATCTGTTCAAGAATAATATTTACAGTCAATAACAATGATTCAATACTCAGTACGATGTATTTTGAGAGTTCTGATAGTAAAAGAGTAATTATTCAATAATACCAGGGCTTTCTCCAAGATTCATTCCGATATTTTCAATGATAAATACCATGATTGCCGTAAAGCCATTGCTTCGGCAGTGATAGAGCTGCAATAAAGGCACCTTTTAAGTCATGGCCGCATACAGCATTTTCCACCAACCATCCTCATCCTGTCCAAAGCAGCAGCAGCATTATTATTATTATTATTATTATTATTACATCGAGCACAATTTTATCTCCTTAAAAAGAATTTTTGCACTGTTGTTGAATAGCTAGAATCTCAATTAGCTGTAATTGCGATGAGAAAGCTACCCTCTTATTTTCTTTATTATTGTCAGGTTAGATGCATGTTAATTGAGAGTTTAAAAAAAAAAAAAAAGACCTTTAAAGACGGAAAACCCATCACTAAACAGAAAATCCATGAATGCGAATAATGACGAATGGTAAGAATCCGTCTCTTGAAATCTCCTTGCTTATTCTAAGAGAAAAACAATTCCATCATTATATTAACGACAGAATATATGTTGTTAATGTGGCTACATCTGTTGGCAAAGATTGCCCTTTGGAGGACAAAATCAATTGTCAGAGACTAGTTAGCGACGGACTACATATGTTGCTAACTTACTGATGCCAAAGTACGCCACTATTGAAGTGTTTTATTTTGTAACATAGTGATAAATACTTTTGTGGCTAAAGTAGTGTAATTTTCTTGATAAATGTGCATTTAGCAATGGAGGTATCTGTAGTAATTGAGTGACTGACATTAGGATGTCTCCATCTAAAATCCCTTTGTTCTCCGTATGGTAATCCGTCCTTGATCCATTGCTAATTAGGGACGAAAGAAACTCCATCGCTAAAATCCCTAGCTTATTTAACACTTTTTCGCAGTCAAGTTTAATGTTATCAACTGCTATTACTTCTTTTTAATTATGGTTGTTCTTTCTGTTCAAATTGAGAGCAAGAACGAAGAATATTAATGAGCTAAAAAATATTTTGTTATATAACTATGAAAGTAGTAACTATCACTAATATATACAAAATTCTACATAAGACAACTCAATAAAGATAACTAACTAAGCTTTACAAACAAACTATCCTAACAGCAACAATAATTTAGTAATATTTAGAGCTATTTGTGCTTGTGCTCATGTTATCGTGCTTGCGCCCATATCACGCTTGTGCTATCATATGGCTTTAAGTTTTGCACTCACGATCTTGCCTCACACTCTCATCCATGTTATTGCGCTCATGCTATCAACTTTAACAACTAATACTGATTACAGCTCCCTCTCAAGTTGGAGATTGGTAATGATCAACCAATCCCAACTTGGAAAGTAACAAAGTGAATCTTAGTGAATGAAAGGACTCAGTGAATAATTTTGCCAATTGAGATTTAAAAGCAATATACTGAGGAGAGACAAAACATTCTTTGAACTTATTGCGAACAGTATGGCAATCGATCTCCACATATTTGGTGCGCTCATGAAACTTTGGATTGGCTATAAGATGAAGAGCAAACTGGTAGTCATACCAAAGATATCATGAAAAAGGTAAATCAGCTATTGCAACTCACAAACAATAAGCAAAACTTTAATGCTATGCCTCATAGGAAAAACAAGAAATAGTGGACTGCTTCTTGGTTCTCTAAGACACTAAAGCATCACTAAGAAAAATGTAGTATCCTATTAAGGACTTGTGTGTGTCTAAATAGGAAGCCCAATCTGCATCACTGTATGCAGTCAAGTGTAAGCCATTCTGAACAAGATAATGAAGTCCAAGGGATAGGCAGCCTTTGAGATATCGAAGGCAATAAGTAGCTATATCCCAGTATGTCTAAGTAGGATATTGAACAAATTGACTCAGCTATTGGACTGAGAAACTGATGTCAGGTTGGCTTAAATATAGGTGCAAAAACTTCCCAATGAGCCTTATATAACTCTCTGGATTTGCAGAGGGAACATCTTCATTATGAACAAGTTTGAAACTAATGGGAAGAGGTGTAGAGGCAGATTTGCAGCCTAACAAGCCTACATCTTGATATATATCCATGATACATATTCGTTGATGGATATAAGTGCATAAAAGAGATCTAGCAATCTCAATGCCTAGAAAGTACTTAGTATAGCCAAAATCTTTCTCAGTAAATTTGGCATGGAAATATTGTTTGACAGCAGTAGTGTCTGCTTTAGAGAAGCCAATCACTAATACATCATCAACATAAACGATGAGCACTAGAAAAGACTGAGTAGTTGATTTAGTGAACAAGCAAGAGTCTGAGCTAGACTGTTGAAAAATAAAACCAAGCAGCTACTTAGTGAACTAACATTTCCATTCTCTAGAGGCTTGCTTCAAGCCATTCAAGGATTTGTGCAATTTGCAAATAGAACCAAAAGCATTTTTCTATGCCTTTTAGGAGGAATAAGATAAACCTCTTCACTCAAATATCCATGCAAGAAAGCATTGTGGATATCGAGGTGGTGAATAAGCCAGACATGTACAATTGCTAGAGCAAGGAAGACTCATTGTCACTAACTTTGCAGCAAGTAAGAAACTATCAAAATGGTCTTGACTCTCTACTTAATTGTAGCCTTTGGCTACTAATCTTACTTTGAAACGTTCAATAGATCCATCAAGTAAGTATTTAACCTTATACACCTATTTGCTGCCAATTGTATGCTTACATTTAGGAAGAGATAATAAGGTCCAAGTACGATTGTTTTCAAGAGCTTGAAGCTCATTTTCCATAGTTTGCACCCACTATGTAGACTGTGCTACTTGTTTATATGTGATAGGTTCCTATATTTTGGTCACTTTAGCTATGTATGCCATGTATGTATGGGAAAGAATAAGGGAGTATATGTAAGGAAATGTGTTTAGGGCATAGAAGGAAGAGGTGGGTGCA
The DNA here is from genome assembly GCA_949630135.1 of Balakata baccata. Taxonomy (NCBI): domain Eukaryota; kingdom Viridiplantae; phylum Streptophyta; class Magnoliopsida; order Malpighiales; family Euphorbiaceae; genus Balakata; species Balakata baccata. The sequence goes on from CATIWF010084008.1 coordinate 33,117, forward strand.
ACTTCCAAAGGGGAAACAAAATGTGAGGTAGAAATAACTTTTGTAGCCAAGGTAATGGTTGTCTAGATCTAGAGCTATGTCAAAGTGGTGGTAGCATTATAGCTAAAGGCTCAAAAGATGAAGAAGGAGTATTCGTAATCAATGAGGAAGTAGAAGATGAAGTACAAGGATGTCATCAGGACTAGAAGCAACATACATAGAAGAATTTGAAGACTCAGAAGAAAAGGGAAAAGATTCTCAAAAATTGGACATCAGGTGAAATAAAAATGATATGATTGGGTGGATCATAGAGTCTATAGGCTTTTTGTCTAGAGGAATAACCTAAGAACACATACTTGATAAAACTAGGAGAAGATTATCTTTATAAGGAACAACATTAACAGTATAACAAAGGCAACCAAAGTTCTACAAATGATTAAAATTCACTAGTTTGTTGTATCAGAGTTCATAAGGTATTTGCCAATGAAGCACATAATAGGGTAACATATTCATAATGTACACTACAGTGACTAAGGCTTCCCTCTTGAACCTTTTAGGCAAATGGGACTGAAACATTAGGGCCCTAGTCATTTAAAGAAGGTGTTTGTGTTTTCTTACAACTACTTTATTCTATTGGTTGAGTATAAAGGGTGGTTTTCTAATGAATAATACCTAAAGTTTAAAGAAGAGATTGAAAAGAGGAACTAAGGAACTCAATTCCATTTTCATTTCTAATAATTTTAACCTGTGTTCTAAACTGATTTTGAACAAGAGAAAAGAAAATTTGTAGTTTATGAGTCATGTCACTTTTATGGCAAAGGAAATAGACCCAAGTGGCCTTACTAAAATCATCAACAAGAACCCCATATGTCAATATGCAGAAGGTCAAAAGGATATGTAGTTTGTGTCATGTTGTTAGAAAATAAGAGCCTATACTGCTTTGCCAAATGACAAGTGTCATAGACATATGAATCATCAGTAAGTTTAGATTTTAAGATGCTTATATATTTGATGGTTGACACAAAAGCATGGCCTAAATATCCATGCTAGATTTCGAAAGAAACATCACAACTTTTATTGCTTTGAAAAGAAATATTACAACTTGCTATGCTATGTGGTAATAACTTATTACAAATAGGTATACTTGGTTTGGACTAATTACAAGAAACAAACTCTTGTATGAAAGAATTGATGCCATTAGGAGAGAAAGAACTCTTATTGACTATGTATATGGTCCTATGAACAAAACCAACAGCTTACACTTGTCTAATCCTCTGGTCCTGTAACAAATACTTATCAGAATAGAAGTTAAAACATATTGGTAAGGTACTAGTTAGTTTATTAACTGAAATCAAATTGTACTCAAAAGTGGGTATGTATAAGACATCAACAAGTTTGACTATCTCTGACACAGTTACAATGCTAGCTAAGTCAACAAACTTAAGTATACCATCTGGTAGATGAATAGATATAGGTTTAGGTAAAGGTGTTAAATTTTGAAGTAAAGAATATGATTTGCACTTATGACTTAGGGCTCTAGTGTCCACAATGTAACACCCTCCTATATAGCATACTAACCTATTATACAAGGGAGTGCTACTGCATACATGATACTGAATCCTTAGCTATTGTTTTCTTTTTAGCCTTTACCATTTTAACATATAATACTATTGTTTGTTTGATGGTACTTATTAGCATACATTTATATAGATGAATAACATTAGTCTATGCCTTTATAATAAACCATAATCATAAGATATGCAAACTAGGGCTAAACACGCCCAACTTGAAACAATAATACTAATCCAAAATTTAAGACAAAACAATGTCCATTATATCCCAAAATGCATAAATAAAGTAAAATGCATAATGTATGAGTTGACTCTGATTCTAATCGCTCTGACTAGCTTAGCTTCTCCTTATTAACTCTTCTTATGGCTCCAAACATGCATGTAGGAAACCCACATGCTAAGCTATCCAAGCTTAGTGGTACATATAATCATATAAATTCTATGATGCATATCACATATGTTCAAGTCATATTATTCATTACATGAAGTCATAATATAATCCTTCATCTCATATTTCAATATATCATATCATATTCATGTTATCATGCCAAATATTTTATAGCATAACATTAGCGTACAATAAGCGGAAACCTTTACCTGAAATCATAAACCAGTATAAAACAACTTTTCTTTTTCCATTTACTCATTTCATTTGCCAAATTACTTTATACTAGACTACAACTACTCTATCCACCTAATCATTCTATCTGTTTTGTACCTTAATTAAGTGAGCTCATAGATCTGAAGCCAACTTGACTCATAAATAAATAATTGCTAGCATACTGGGTAAAGGGCGCTCTCAGAGTTGAAGCCACCTTGCCCAACAAATTAAACAACGACTATCATAATGGGTTAAGGGCGCTCTCTGAGCTGAAGCCACCTTACCCAAAATAGCACATGGAAAAATTCTACGGTACCGTAACCACCTTCAATGGTGCACCATCTATCCTATAATCAGTCCTAGTACGAGTACGGGCATTTAAGTCTTTTTCTTTATTCATATGAACCATAATAGCATATCCATGATATCATATAGCAACATGAATAATGAAACATCATATCACTTTAATTCTCATTTCAATATCATACCACAATAACAGGTTCATATAGAATAATCCTTGTCATCATACACATACTCATATATTCATATCTTATCATGTTTCATATATCATTATATGCATATCCATTGAATCTCATGTTATATCATAGCACATTGGTCATAATATCATTAACATATCATGCCATAATGACTGATTCACATAAGGTTATCCATGCATCACTTCTGTATATCATACATCATATAAGGGTCCATGTGTCATCATATTCACATTTAATTTCTCATGTCATGATGAGTACAAAAGGGGTATACTGAATTATAAGAGTCTCAAGCACGCTTTTGGTGTCGCGAGCTCAAAAAAAGTTGAGAGCAGGAACCCCCTATGGCGAGCATGACTTCCGCGATAATGACAATACGAACACAATGTTTTCTCATGCTAATACTCTTTTTAACTCGTTTCCAAAACCACAGCATCATTATAAAACCATCATATGGTATGTATATAGATTAGAATAACATTACCAATATGTCATTACTCTTATAATCCATCTCATTAAAAATTAAGGTGATAATCAAATATAATCCATGTATTTACATCGTATATAAATTCCACTAATTCATATCATAATTCACGGTTTTCAACAGTAACATATCTATCAACATAACTATATTATAGCAGACATACAGGCAGAAAGTGAATAAATATGTTTATAGGTACAAACCTTAATCTATTGAGCTGTAAACTATCACACATACATATCTCTCACGTTTTGTTGTTCGTTCTCCCTTTATGAACCATTCATTAGCATCAAACACATAAGCCAAGGGTCATAAAATGTTCCATATATTCTGTTCTAAGGGACCTTACCAAAAATTAAAGGAAAACCCTAACTTTAATGATAATAATCAATTACTCTTAATCTAAGAATGTTAGGAAATCGAAACACTTACTGAGATACCTTTGGAAATTCCAGAATTTAGATAGAGAACTCGATTTATGGGGCTGTTCAAATCCAAACTTGTGTTCTTGAAAAGAACATCCAAAAATCCTCAATTAAACCTTTTTTACTCACTCTCAAATGTGTTTTTATGGTGTTTAACAATAGGGAAGCAATGGGGGTGAAGGAATAGCTCTCTGTTCGGGTTCTAGTGTCTAGGGGTGGCTAGGATTGTTAGAAAGATGAAAAAGACAAAATAAGATCGGGTTTAAATAGGGTAAATGTCCAAACAAAATCGTGAGCATGCTATTGGATTCACAAGTGCGATCCCTTCATAGCGAGCACAATTTTGTTTTGTCCCCAATTCTTCAATATAAGCCTGAAATTGATCCATTTTATATCTTTACTTTTAATTATTATAATAACCCTCATGTTCCACATTACGTCTAGGCCTTATTTTGTGGGTGTTACACACAATCCAAGTGTCTATTGTAAACAAACAAGTAGTATTAGAATTAACATTGGCATTATTTAACATTATACTTGCATAGTTCTCTGTGTGAGCATAGTTCACATGTGCTCCATCAAGTGACATCTTTCCGTACAAGACTTTACCAATTTCTTAATGTATAATTGCTGCTGTGGTAGGACTTATCTGATCTTCATAGTTCTCAATGGTAGTCATTTGGTCCAAAGGATTACCATATTCTTTTTCTGCTACATTAGCTAAGACTCTATTCTTAGGCTCTCTCTTTTTCTGCTCTTAGTTCCTTGTACCAATCTGGAACTCTATGAAGTCAAAAACATGTATCTCTATTATGTCTCCCTTTATGCAAAACTCCTTGCTACTATAGCATTTGTATCAGACATGTCAAAGTTGACATATACTTCTCTTTGTTTCTCTACCCTTAGGATCATATAGTAAGCTCTATTAATGCTTGGTAAAGGTTCCATGACTAGTATCTGATTTCTGACATGGTCATACACATCGTTAAGCCCCATAAGAAATTGTATCAATTGATTTGATACATTTCTTTCTTCCATTATTCTACCAGCTCCACAAGCACACTGAGGCATAGGCAATAAACAACCCAGTTCATCCCACAACCATTAAAGCTTGCTAAAATACTCCATAACATATAAGGACCCCTAATTAATTAATCCTATGTCTCTTTGTAACTCATACAGAAGAGGATCATTACACTCTCTAAAGTGTTGTTCAAGTTCCACCCGAAGTTCCCTATAGCATAACTAATATATAGGAATGCGTTAACAATATCCTTTAATATAGAATTCAAGATCCAAGATTGCACCATGCAATCCATTCGATTCCAAGCCTCGAAATCTTTAGAATCCAGTAAAGGATTCTTAGTAGAACCATCAACGAATCCTAGCTTCTATTTTGCTCCAAGTACGATCTTGATCACACATTTCTAAGACAAATAATTTTTACCAGTTTAGGCATTTGTTACCAAAACCATTTCAGGATGATATGAATTTTGCAAAACATAATGATCTCCTCCATTATTAACCCTAGCTCTAGCTTGATCTGCCATATCACCAAGAATACAGTATGAATAGAGCAAAAGATTATAGCAACGGAACAAGGAAAACTTACTACAATAGAAGAAATAAGAATTGAAAGCAGCGATTCAATTTACCGATAAGTTCGGATCGAAAATTGCTCTGATACCATGTTCAAATTGAGAGCAAGAACGGAGGACAGAAATGAGCTGAAAAATATTTTGTTATTCAATTATGAAAAAAGTAGCCATCTCTAATATATACAAGTTCTAACCAATGAGTATAAGACAGCTCAGCAAAGATAACTAATTAAGGTTTACTAACAAACTATCCTAACAGCAACAATAATTTAGTATTCTTTCGAGCTATTTGTGCTCATGCTCATGTTATCATGTTGGCCCATGTCGCGTTCGTGCTATCAGGTTGCTTTAACTTTCATGCTCATGATCTTGCCTCGTGCTCGCACCCATTTTATTGCATTTGTGCGGGATATTTCTTAAAGCGAAGTATTTAAAAATTTTATTTACAGATTTGTGGTAAAATTAAAAATATTTACAAGTTTATGGTACAGTGCGCCAGTCCAAATGGCGAGTATGACTGTGGTGTGCCATTTGGAGTGACGCACTGCCACGTAGCAAAGCGCGGTGAGTGCTGTGGGCCATGTGGCACAGTGCGCCAGTTCGTCTGGCGCACCGTGCGCCAGGTGGCGCTCCGCTGATGGTGCGCCAGTCCAACTGGCACACCACCTTCTTCAGCTTCTCAGGAATCCTTTAGTCTTTTTCTTCAGAATGCTTTTTTTTCTATCAGACCCGTGATCTTACGAAGCAAAATAAATATATGATCATTTTATTTCTTTCAACGTCAAATTTTCCTCCATTTCTCCATCCTTCCTTATTTCCTTTCTCGATTTTTCTGGTTCTCAAAATTTCTCCATTCTTCCTTCCTCCATTTCTCTAGTAAATCTGCAAAGCAAACCGATCTGCAAAACAAAGGTTTGTTATATTTTTCGTCAATGAATTTAGATTAAGGTTTTTTTTTATTATTTATTTTTTAAATGAACAATGAAAAACTAATTCGGTAATTAATTTTCATTAGAAGGTAAAAATTATAAAAAATATTAAGAAATTATTAAAAAAAATAATCAATAATGTATTCTTGGTTAAATGAATTATTATTGTTATAATGATATATTTGATTTATAAAAAATATTAAGAAATTATTGAAAAAAATAATCAGTAATGTATTTTTGGTTAAATGAATTATTCTTGTTAT